>JANAVB010029418.1:1618723-1763723 GCA_029216955.1 Iris pallida | reverse complement strand
ATGACTAATCAATTAAGTTTAACATAACGACGTCACTAATATTCATGTAATTACTATCATGTTGCTACTTAAACTTAGCATTGTCCTAATGTCAGCATTGTCCTAATGTTCTATATCATATTTCTATGTTTTTATCATAATGCATCATACTGCTTTGTTCGTCAAACATGTACTTGTAGACATGCAGTAAGCATGATCAAGATTTGTTAAACCAGGACATATGCAATAGAGAATTAATGATGGGCCAAAGATGACATTATACAAGGAGATTTCTCTGAACCATCCAACAACCTATCCGGAGCCTCGCATCGAGGGTTCGGGGGCGAAGCCACCGAAAGGTATTCAGATTTCCAGATCTGTTTATCTTTGGACGACTGCCGTCAAGGAAAAAGGCGTCTTCCGGTCTGCTCAAATTTCAGAAGAAAGGCATCATCAAAGGGCTCATGGTTTTCCTATTTTATCAATGTAATTTTTACATTTATTGAGTCTAGGAATACGATGTACACTGCATCGTACTGGCAAATAGGCTACCCAAGAAACATTTTTAAAATATCCTTTCATTTTGAAAACAAGCCCACTTACAAAAGCCCAAACTACTTTCTAACTGCTTGATCTTTTCAAAAAGTCCAAAACCAATTTACAAAAACCCTGACAGAACTCCAATAGAATTCGGCCCGAGTTCGGCCCGAATTCGGCTAGAGTTCGGTTAGTGCCCGTTGGATTTTGAACTTGGTTCTCCTGCAGTTACGGATCTTGCCGATATTTTCTCATAGAGTTCTGCCCGAATTCTGCCAGAGTTCTGCCTTTGGAAAATCTATAGATAGAGAAGGATTTAGATCATTTCAACTCACCAATTCACTTTCATATCTCTTCTGTATAAGCCTACTACTTCTTCCAAAGTATTCTAAGCTATTCATTTTCAAATCCCAAGCCAGTTACAATCCTCTAGTCGATTTGTCAGTGCGATACGGTCTAGAAGTTTCAGAGTGATTGTAATCAGATGCTTGATTGAAGAAAGACACTTCACAATTGAAGTTGGTCGAGTAATTCGGATCAAAGCTCGCGTTGTAGAAGTTGCAAGAACTTCGGCTGAAAACTTGTGGTGATTTTCCATAGTGGATTCAACTAGAAGCTAGAGTTCTTCTGACTGGACTAGTCCTCACAAGAGGGAAACAAGTATACATCCTTATGTTTGCGTTTGTTTTCCGATCTCTACTTTTTATTTACTTGTGATATATTATCTTTGATCTTGTTGCTAACATTTTTAATTATCTAATTTTCGCTGCATACTCTGTTCACCCTCTAGAGTATTATGCTTTACAATTCGTTCCTACTGCTAGGGCCTTTTTAAGAGTGGCGCCCATTCATTTTTGAGCTTCTACAACGTTGTCATTGACAGCAGTAGTCAGCCGTCTAGACTTATGTCTTCATCGGTAGTATTTCATATTCATACTCATCACAACATCTATCACGATATAACTACTAATACCATCACATATCACTATATGCAGTTATTACAGCCTTTTACATGAATATTCTGGTACAAAATCGATAACGAATATAAAGGCTATCTAAACCTGCAACATATCCTCAATCTCAATACATCAAATCATCAATCATATACAAGAATCTAAAGTCCAGGAATATAATCCTGATCCTATTGAGCATCCGAAGTGAGCTCCACTGCTGGGTCTCCCTACTGGCCATAGCACTCTGGGTAAACTAAGTGATCAGTCTCACCTGTAATCAATGATCATGTCAGGAAACAGAGTAAAGTACATAGTAGCCCAACCAAATTACAACAAAGTATCAAAGGAAATGGAACATGAACTAATGAAATAAGAAGAATGTCGAACATATGTACTAGCTACATGAATCATGCATAAGAACATATTTAAGCATGTAGGGATATTATAACACCCACTTTTCTAAAATGAGGGTAATTTTTGAAATTTTGTAATTAAAATCATTTAATAATGATATTTAAACCATGTTATAATTTTTGGTAATTTTTAATTAATTTAAAACTATTTAAAATGTTGAATTGTGATTTTGATGGTTAACTAGTGTAACCATAGAATTGCTAAGCCTAGAGACTAACCATGACCATGGGAGCTTAGTCATGTGATTAGGATGACTAATTACAACTTTTTAGCCTAGGGGTATTTTGGTCATTTTGACAATTTTGTGAAATTGTAAATTGAATTAATTAAATATGTGCTAGTTAATTATTGAGATTTGACCTAGAATCTTAGCCTAATCTAGATTAGCCTTGAGCCTAGAATCTTGATTAGGATAACCAAGTAAATGACAAGATTAACAATATCTAGATATTCCTAAGTAGGATATTTTCTCTTTGAGATATTTGTTAAAAAGAAGCCTTAGGACTAATTGAACCAATAGGAAGGCTTGAAATTGGGTGGACAAGCCCTAGCCACTCATCTACATCTAAAACCTAACCCTAATTCATCTAATGACAGCCACAATAGTATCCCCCATCTTTAAATAGCAACCTATTAAGGATCTTGCCTCTTTTACACATACATAGAACCCTAATTATTCTTCCCCAAATTCTTTCCCTAATATCAAAATTGAGTCCAAATTGAGTCTAATCAATTGCATCATCACCCTCTACCATAGTGGAAGCTAGTATAGGCTTGCTAGCTAGGATTTGGAGTGCTTAGGGCAATTGAAGTTCAAGGGGGAAACACTCATTTTCACCTTTGCATTGAGATTTACTCTCAATAGGTAAATACCATGAAACCTATATAAATCATGTTTTCTTTTCATAGATGCATCCATTTAGGGTTCCCCTAGGTGTAGCCCAAGTTTGGTAGAAATTCGTGTCCATTTCGTATCCATATCGGACTCGTATCAGTATTTTTGAAAGGGTGTTTGATGAAATGCTTGTTAGAAATAAATATTGATAATTTCAAATCTAAATGAACAGATTTTGAGCCCTATATGTAGGGATTAATAATCACCAACTCTGAACACAAGGACACTTGTGTCCGTATCCAAAACGAGGTCGAACTCGCAGCACGACACTGTCACAGTGTGCCCTGCTGCTCGACATTGATGCGGATACGACACGCAATGGTTTAACACGAAACTTCATGGACACGTGGAGGAGATGACTGACACCATGTCCAAGAAGTTTCGTGAGCCCTCGATCAATGTGCACATAGAAATCGTGTGTGCACTGAATCGAGCCTTGCGTGCACAGTCGAGAAATCGACACTGATACGCTGTGAATTCTTTGGACACAAGACACTTGGACACATTGCAGGCACTTGTGCATGTAGCCCTATACCAGGCGAACACCTAGACACGACCACGAGGTATCTCGTGTCGTGTGTCGTGTCCTAGACCAACTCGCATATGTGCACGAGGCTGTCTGTGCACGTTTTGGTGTCTATGTTGTTCTTTTGTGTTTGGACACATCGTGTCCTGTTATTTGGATACGAACCCATCCCCCATGACACGTACACATGTGGGGGACACTTCTGTACCCCTGTTTTTGGTTTTCATCAAGTATTGGGTTTCGATTTGGGTTCAAATTAAATATACTGATACTCGAAAAACCTGAGTTTGGGGTTGAGTATCAAATTGATTTGTGAAAACCTGATAATGGGTTTTGATATTAAGGAAACTGAGTATTGGTTTGGTTTGAATATGAAACTTGAATTGGGATTTGATTTAATACATTGCATAATAATTTTAAACTAAAACTTGAATTGGGGTTTCAAATGCCTAAAACTAAGTTGTCTCTAATTAGATAACTGAGATTTCCATTGTCAAAACCTAGGATTGTTATTGGGGTTTAGTTTGCTAGATGTTACGTTCACTATTGTGTATAGATCGAGTTCATATGTGGGTTTTAGTTGTTTAGATAATGTTCAACAGAACAATGAAAACCTGAGAATTGGGTTGTTTTGTACCTGAGAACAAAAACTGAATTTTCTGAGTTGAATTCTTGGTTGCTTGAAGCTGTGAACAATATGTCACCTGAGATTAATTAGGACTTAACCAGAATTCTAATCCTAAGTTTGGTTTTTGAGTGAAAACTGAGATTTAATGGCACATTGAAAACTGAAATCATTGACATTTTAAAACTGAAACTGAGAACTTGTTGTGTTGTAGACTGAGATTCAATAGGCTTTAAACCTGAGAACTGTTTTCTACAACTGAGATGAACTGTTGGTCTCAGTCCAACAGCCCTTCGCTTCCCATGTTAAACCCCCTTTTACCTGTCCATACCTTCCTCCTTAGCCTCTTGCTTCAGTCCAGATTTGTATATATATATATATATACACACTAATATGATTAGATCTGTTAGCAGTACATGGTATATAGGTTTTGAGTTTGGTTTTTCTGACCCCCACCTTCACAGTTCACAATTTCACACACACACACACACACACACAGGGAGATATATATATATATATATATATATATATATATATATATATATATATATATTGACACCTTCACATATGCCCCTTTCAAATACACCACTGTCTACTCATCAAACACACACACACACACACTCTCAATTATATCTATATCTATATATATTTACATGTGACATATATGTATGTATCTATATAAATATGCTTTGATTGATATTGGTTTGTTATATATATAACTGAAACCTACCCTCACTCCCCTTGCATGCCACACACCCCTTTCACTCACTCACTCTCTTTCACTTACCCTCTACATGTACACTCCCTAAACACACACTCACTCATGTTCTTTCCCCTCTTCACTTTAGATAAACATAAATATGTATTGTATGCTAATGCAGTCCATTCAGTCCCTTCTTTTCCTCTCCCCTCTTCATATGTATGAGTAAAATATATAATGTATATATGCAAGTATACATGATATGTAATGTATATATATGATAAGTATATATGAATGCATGTATGTATATAAATTACCTTAATATAATATATGAACGCAATGTATGCAAGCATGAATGCAATGGATGCAAGCATTGTAATGTAATGTAATGTATGGTAATATATGAATATGATAAATGCCAGCCTATATGCATGATATGAATATAAGTATGCATAACATGAATGTGTGAATATTATAATTGTAAGAGGCTTAGTATATGGGTTATATGATATAGGATTGGGCTAGACTTGAACTTGTAGACTAGGTTGACTAGAGTTTACCTAAATTTGACTAACTTAGACTAGTTTGACCTTGTTGACCAAACCCTAAAGTTGACCAATAGTTGACCATTGACCAAATTGACCCTTGATAGCCTAAGTTTGACCAGTTGACCAAGATAGCCTTGTTGTTGACCTAGTTTGACTAGATGTTGACTTGGTTTGACCCAGAGTTGACCAAAAGTTGACTTTGACCTAGATTGACCTAGAAATCATGTAGATGCATTGTACACTTCATTTATAACCCCCTTGTATACATCATGACTTGTGTTGCTCTAAATAGGACTCAGATACCTCGATTCGGACAGTATATTCTCACAATATTCAGATCGCAGGCGAGTACATTCTCTGATCGTTTCATACATGTCACGACTTATATTCTTGCTCTAGATTACTTTACTTGATGCTGACACTTGTTATCACAGATTAGTACTATATGGATCTTTCATGCGATGTTATCCCCTTATAGGATACATCGGGTATTTCGTGAGGCATCGTGTACCCCTGGTGTTCGTATTATTCGTGTACAAATCGTGTAAAATCGTGTACTCTCATGTGCCTACATGATCATCTTGTACAACTATACTTCGTGTGCAATAACATAACTTAACTGGATCCTTGTGTATTAATTGGGGAGGGTGAGTAGAAACTGGTTATGCGATCAAATTCCCTATTGTGTAAAACATTATATATGTCCATTGTACCCTCGTGTATAATGGAGTCCGATTTTATTGTATAACCTAACATGTTTACATAACCATATTTTTTTCTAAATCACTAGTCACTTACAGTTCTTACTTATCATGTATATATTTCCAGTTTACAAATATCTCTTGTTTTCGTGTACATCTTCTTACAGTTGATGTATCTTACTCTTTTGCATGCTTTATATTTTCTGCCATGATATGAACTGCGTGAGATGTATTGTGCTCGCTCCTGTCCTGACTGGACCTGTAGAAAATATTACAGATGATACCGAGAACTTCTATCCAACCTACTATGGAGCCCATCTAGATGACACCTATGAGTTGGACCCACAGGAGGATCCAGCTCTAGCTGAGGACGTCATCCCTACTGCTTAGACTAGATTACCTAGGCTTTATCTTATTTCATTATGTCATTTGTATTGACTTTAGAGTTGTATTATTTTCTGGGTGTTTGTGATGTTGTGTCGTTTAGACACTTAGACTTTCCTTCTGTTTGTATGTTCTCTTTTGAGATTTCATATTTATCATATCGTGATATTTTCATCTCTAGATTTGTGATTGAGTTGTACCTTTTGTGATTTGTCCTTCGTTCGGAGAGTATATCATATTGTATTCGGGTTGTGATAGTGACGTAGGACAGCGTTCTACCACCGACACTACGGCGTAGGCTGGACGTACCCACTTCTCGTGCCCCTACACTGGGTGCGGGTCGTGACAGCTATCAAGTTTAGTGTATAGAGGAATGGTATACTAGTAGTCAGGTATAGGTATAAGACATACCATGTATGTTACACTAACAAGGATAAGGTATATAGTAATGATATGCTATCAGTCATGTCTAGTGTAATGCATATCATGTACTATATATTAGCAGTCAAGTAATTGGATATTGTATAGTGCAAATGATATACTAGCAATCATGTATAAGTATAAGGTATATCATGTGCTCTATACTAACAATCGGGTATATGTCTAGGCTTAGGTGACTACATGCTTTATAATGTTCTTCCCTTCCCGACACGACACGATGACATGCAAGCCAGTAAAACGATAAGCAAGAAACATGTGAAATATGATATGCATGCAATGTATTTAATTAAGTTACAAATACTTGCCTTCTTCCCTGAGAATGACTGTCTTCTAATTACATAAAAATAGGAAAAATAGAATTTAGAGACATTCTAAATACCGTTAAACCTAATCAATAAAACTTCCTGGCTTGTCTACCATTTAATTTCTAACCATTACAATTTACTACTATTACAAATAATATCACTAATCAAGCTAATTATCTCTAACTAAATCTTCTTAATTAATAATCCTACTCTTACTAACATGCTCTACTCTAATATATCCTACTGGTTAGCCCAGCCCATAGACTAAATTCACTAAAACTAGGCCTTTGAACATATTAATAACAATATTGAACTTGGTGGGCCAACTTAAGGCTGCAAGCCCAATAATAGAAAAAAAATCTAACACCCAAATCGAATCCAAGCTCTGGCCAAGCAAACCCATACCAGCTTATTGGATTAAAACTTGAATCCAGTAATAATTCAAACCACCCTCTCCAAACGGCTATAACATAGTGCCACCTATTCAAATTCAAACAACCTTCATGTGTCCAAACTATCATATGGACACAAATACAGTGTGGCCTATTATGATCTCGTATTCCATATATCTTGAGTATTGGTGTCCAGACACACGTGTGTCAGTCTGACTAGATCATTGTGTCAGCATATCCCCATAACAGATAGTTTCGAGAGAGAAATTCGGACCTGTGTTGGCGATTCAAGTTCTAGAAGTGAGAACACTCGTCCCCTGAGTCAGACACGATCTCGTGTGTCCAAAGCGACGATCTCGTGTGTCCAAAGTGACTCCGGATCCTGGGTTCAACATTTCGTCGAACACCATATGTGCAATAGCAAAGAACAAAAATGATACCAACTCCTTGATCCTTCGATCAAGAATTTGAAGAATTTAAAGAAGGGATCAAGAACAGTATAAGGGAAACTCACCAATATTTCTAAGCGTAGCTGTCTCTCGGATCTCCTTTCTCGAGCAAATGTATAGACTCCTCGAAGGATTCGATCTTAATCTTGAATGAAGGCGTTCAATTGAACTGTGAAACAGGGATCACCAATTAACTATGAGCCAAAGAATCATGAACAATTGTGAACTTAATCAAGAAACCGAATGCTTCATGATACGTACCTAGCAGAGTAGCTCACTGATCAATATCAACAGCATACTCTCCTGCAGCAGTGAAGCAAGCTACTCTTTCCTTTTCCTTTTCCCAGCAGTTGGACAGTTAGTTGCATTGCCACCTCAGCATCCAGCTCACCTTCTGCAGAGCCAATCACAGCCTGCCCATGACAGCAAAAGACACGTCAGCTCAGGAGAGTATTTGTCATATAAATAGCTGTAATGAAGAGAGGGAGGCATCATAAAAGTTGTTATCAATTTTCGTTTTCCTTTGCTTTCAATTATAGTTTCTTTGTTTTTTTCCTTATCCTGCTATTTTTCAAATACAAATTGATGTTCTTCCCCAAACGTTCTTTCTAATTCCCAATTTCTTCTTTCATTTTGACCTAGTAATGTCAAATTACTTCAGCTATGCTCCAAATTTGGGTCCAAGTTATTTTGGAACCCATCAATTGGTATCAGAGAGCTTGGATCCAGTGAGAGAAGGGAGCTCCAGCCATGGCGGATCGGGAGGGGCCATTTCTGATGGACGACGAGCTTCTGGGAATGAAGATCGGTTCTTCTCCATTGAAGTTACTCGAGAAGCTATGTCAAGTACAACCCTAGATCTTAGTGGTCGTTTCGACCAATGGTTGTCTCGATTTGATAAATTCGAGAAGATGTTAGAAGAACTGACCAGATCTAGAAAGGATTCGGAGAATCCAAATCCAAATCAAGTTCTATCACCACCAGTGCAAACACCAATGGCTGCACCAAATTTTCCATATAATTCACCAGCTCCTGTCAACAGTTCCCAGTTCACAGATTATATAATTGACTTGAAATTACTCAAACAAGATTCTAATGTTCAAGAGTATAACTCTCAGTTTCAGAAACTTTCCAAAAAGGTGCAAGGGATTCCTGAAACTTGCCTTGTGAGTCATTATATAGGAGGACTGAAAGAGGAAATTAGGTTTGAACTTCAACTATCCAATCCAAAAAGTCTGTTAACAGCTATGCAGCTTTCAAAGTTGCACGAGGCAAAATTCATGGCCATCAGGAGGAATTACAAGGGGAATTATGACCTCAGTAAGAACGGTCATGCTACAGACTATATTCCAAACAACTCGCATTCTTCTTTCAGTACTGAACAAGGAAAGAAATCTACAGACTATACTCGACCTAGGAGTGACAGTACGGATCATATGTTCTCCAACCAAGGGAACCCAGAGCAGATACATATTATCAAGAGCCATGAGGAGAGGATTTTGGAGGCCATTGTCCCTTCTGGGGGCGTGCGACTGCAGCCAACTCGTGATGTCAACCAAGTTTTTCTGGCAGAAGCATTGAAACTAGATGTACTTGCTATGAGCCATGCACTTGACATTAAACTCCAATCCCAGGTGTGGCAGGGCATGACAACTCGCTGTGACTTGGAATCCATTTGGAGAAAAGAAGACAAGGAACAATTTTCAGTAAAAACAATTGAAGGTTGCCCATCTGTTGAAGTGGTTCCAATAAGAAGGTATAAAGTTCCTACTCTCAAAACTCAAAATGCTTACAGGATATGGGATCCAGGAGAGATGTTGAATATGGAGATTGACTTGCCTAACTTGGGTACTATTAATACAATGTCTGCGACCTTGTTTAATAAGCTAGGAGTTCCAATTAAAATGACTATTTCTGCTACTGACCTCGAAGATCCTAAGGCAATAACTCTTTCAATTGAGGAGTACGGCGAACTGAGATGCAAGACTCAAGAGGATGATGAAATTTCAAGAATGAAAATGGAAGCTGCATTGGCCGA
The DNA here is from genome assembly GCA_029216955.1 of Iris pallida. NCBI lineage: Eukaryota > Viridiplantae > Streptophyta > Magnoliopsida > Asparagales > Iridaceae > Iris > Iris pallida. The sequence goes on along the minus strand of JANAVB010029418.1, from coordinate 1,753,836 downwards.
AGTCGAAGAAGCTAGTCTAGTTAAACAGGACTTGCTAAATTTTACGAGTCCATGTTGGAATTCTTCTTTGGGTAACAAACAATCACTATCAATGACTGCAGCTGGTGTGTGTAGAGAAGGAGCCATGCTTCTAACAGGAGGTCATGGAGAAAGCAAAGGGTTTTGCTGGAGAATAACATGTGTCAAATGTTTGGGGTCTAATGGAGATGTCAGGCTCATAAACACAGTCCCATTAGTCAAGAACCACACTGCTGGCAGGATGAACAAAAACGATCAAAGCGACTTGCCTAATGGGCAGACACGTTATGTCCTACTACTATGTTCTTTCAAAGAACAACTGCAGAAGCATGTTCGTGTTCATGCAATGGAAGCAGTGATGGCTTGCTGGGAGCTTGAGCTATCTTTACAAAGCCTTACATGTGTCTTCCATGGTGAAGGAACATGTACAAACATGTCTGATGATGACAATAACCAAGTGGATTTCCATCTAATACTAATAATTGATGCTGCTATTGCTTTTGGTGTCAACATCTTGCGCTTACATGGGGCATGGATGATGTCATTTGCCTACTGCGCCATAGAGCAGAGATGGTGTGAGTTTGTAGGGCCTGTTGATGGAGAGTCAACTCAGTTTCTTCAAAACTTTGCACGAAAGTATAGCAAGGTATGGGATCCAGGTCCTAGTTCAGTTCAAGTGATTGATTTTCATGTAGGGGTTACCAAGGAGTTGAAGGATTCATTCTTGGAAGAAGGTGCCATTTTCCATGTTTTGGTATGGGATCCAGGTATATATTCTGCCTGCAGTCGTGTTCCTTGTATTTCCAAGCTGCAGCTAAAATCTGTAGCACATCTTGTCTCTACCTTGACCTTGGGACAAGGTCAATTTGAAGGGGTGGGTATTGATACGTACCTAGCAGAGTAGCTCACTGATCAGTATCAACAGCATACTCTCCTGCAGCAGTGAAGCAAGCTACTCTTTCCTTTTCCTTTTCCCAGCAGTTGGACAGTTAGTTGCATTGCCACCTCAGCATCCAGCTCACCTTCTGCAGAGCCAATCACAGCCTGCCCATGACAGCAAAAGACACGTCAGCTCAGGAGAGTATTTGTCATATAAATAGCTGTAATGAAGAGAGGGGGGCATCAGAAAAGTTGTTATCAATTTTCGTTTTCCTTTTCTTTCAATTATAGTTTCTTTGTTTTTTTCCTTATCCTGCTATTTTTCAAATACAAATTGATGTTCTTCCCCAAACGTTCTTTCTAATTCCCAATTTCTTCTTTCATTTTGACCTAGTAATGTCAAATTACTTCAGCTATGCTCCAAATTTGGGTCCAAGTTATTTTGGAACCCATCACTTCACCAACCTAGTGATCTCGTTCAGTTCTAGACTCGACCGATATCTAGCAAATCGCTCGATGAACTATCGATAAACAAAACTATGCCACCCCATGTCAGAATCAAACAAGTATAGATAGACTGACAAAAGGATCAAAATAATCGAACTTACCAGACGCTCGATGTCGATCAACGAAGAACCGCACCTGAGCGATCATCACCGTAGAAGTGTTTGCTGGAGACTTCGCCTTCATTAATTGATCAATTTCCTAGAAGAAGCGACAAAGATTTGCACACTTAGGAAATCAACACAGGTTAGAAATTGAACTAATGAAAAAAATCGAATAGAGAAGGAAATGGACTTACCATTGCTCGTTGCCGAAGAGTAGTGCCTAGCTCGACGTCGAGCCTGCTCCCCTACAACTTTGCCATGGCCATGGCTAGAAACTAGCTACCGAGATGGAGGAGAAGAGTAAAGAATTTAACAGGGCTTCGCTAGTGCAAGAGGAGTGAAGAAGAATCAAAGTTAAGAGTTCTATTTATAGGCTGGCGAGGAGGAGGCGGCCGTTATCATCGGACGGTGGCGATCGCCGGAATTATGTCAGTGGGAAATTGGACAGTTGAGATGGGCAAGGGTAAGTCGGTGGAAGAGAAGCTTCTAGACCTCTCTTGATCCATCGGGGAGGTCATCACCGCCGTGATGCATGGATGAGGGCTCCATAGCTCTGCTGGTCGGCCAACGTTTGAAGAAGAAGAAGAAGAAGAAGAAGGAAACCAATTCCAATCTATATGGCTAAAAATCCTAACCTAATGTTTGATCCGCTCCTCTTGGGCTTAGCCCATATAAGTGAACTTCAGGCTGGCTTTAATGAGTGGGTTGGTTGATACATGAGTTGTGGGTTGACCCAATAAGTGATTAACTACTAATGAGCCCATGGACTATGGGCCTACACTTAATTGAAATAAGTTCTAAATATAATAGATGGACAATTAACTAATAAATAATTATAATATAGATAAACATAATAGGAATGTATTGATTAATTCTTTATTCAGAGAAAGTAGAGTTACAACAATATTGCATGTTCTTCTCTCGCTGATCAATCGTGCATCGAGGCTCATGAAAACTTAGCTTAATGTTAGCTATTTCTTTCGTATTACATGTGGTAGATGTCTTCTTTATTTCTTGTAATAAGCTAGACAATATAGCCACTTCGGCTTTGTATGCTTCTATCTCTTTTCGAGATTACTTGTACTTGTCGAACACATTTTTGTGTTTGTCAAGTAGGTCACTAAAAGCATCAGAGAGTTTATCAAACGTAAAATCATCATATAGATGATTGTTGATACCTGATCAAATGTCATTAAGAAGACAATTGTTGAGTTGTTGTGTCTTTCCTCTTCTTTTGATTTACTAGCCTTGCTCTCGTGCCAGATGCTGATATTTGCATACTTTCGACCAGTTGTTGACTTTTCTGCTTGATCGGTCGATACTTTTCTTGGCTATTAGGCAGTCTTCCTTGATGTGTTCGGTCTTCTTGCAACCATAGCAGATAGTCTCTTATTCATTGTTTTCTTCATAATCTTTTTTCTTTCGGTTTGATTTCTCAAATCTCATGAATTTTTTGAATTTTTTTACAAGAAGAGCTTGTTCCTCACCATCTAAATCTTCATCATTCGTGTTTTCGCTTGAGACTCTTTTAGCATGAGCTTTAAAAGCGATGGTATTTTCTTTTGTAGTAGATTCTTCTAAGTCTTGTAAGTCTAGCTCATGAGCCATCAGTTTGCCCATGAGTGTTTCCAGCGATATTATGGTGAAATTGTTTTCTTCAATGATTGTAGTGGCTTTCGGGTTCCAGTTTTTTATTAGTCCCTTGAGCACTTTGTGAACCTTTTCGTGATTTGAGTAATCCTTGCCAAAAGAAGATAAAGGATTAGTAATATCAAAAAAACATGTAAATATATGACTGGTTGATTCGTTTGGCTTCAACTTGAAAGCCTCATACTCTTGTGTCAATCTACTTATCTTAGTTTTTTTCACTTGTAAAGTACCTACATGAGTTACCTCAAGTAGTTTTCAAGTGTCATATGTTGTGATACATGTAGATACTCTATTAAACTCAGTCTTGTCAACGGCACAAAATAGTCCATTGATAGCTCTTATATTATGACTAGCTTGTGCCTTTTCTAGATCCGTGTATCTGTCATGTGGCTTGTCTACAAGATTACCATCAATCACTATTCTAGGTGGCTTTTTGTAGACATCTATGACTATAGACCAGAGTTTAAAGTCAAAAGATATTAGGAAAAAACTCATTCGTGTTTTCCAGTAGGTATATTTTGTTCCATCAAATAGTGGGGGTCTATTTGTGGATTGTCCTTCACCTGTGAATATAGATTTCACGGCTGCCATATATACTCTCTAGAGTGTTCTATTTGAATATAACCTGCTCTGATACCAATTATAGGAACGTTGAGCACCTCTAAAGGGGAGGGGTAAATAGAGTACGTGTGTGCAGAGGAAAGATAATCACCAAATTAAAAATATATGCATTGTCACAGGTAATCAATGCTAAGTAGATGATAACAAACTATATAAAATTAAATAAGTAAAGTAAAGAGCATTAGAAAAGCAAACTCATAAAAAAGTGATGTATACTGGTATCCCTCTGAGAAGACTGGTTTATTCTCGAGTACTCTTGCTCGATGTTAATTCACTATGGCACAAGCTTTGAATCCGAAGCAGTTGCAGCTCCTTAGAGCCACGAGTTGTTACCCAAAGGACTCGTAACTTCAAATAATACGAACTTTAAAAACTTAAACATTTTTAGGAAGCCTTTTTTACAAACTCGAACCAAACTCTAGAACAAATCAGAAAGGCACTTGGCTTGGTTAGGAGTTGTTTAAAGGCTTGATGTGAAATATAGAGGTCTGGAATGCCTTTGAATAGATAGAGAAGAGAAGAATGAATGAATAATTTGGAATAAAAACTTCTCATCTATTTATAGCATTTTTATCGACAGAACTCGACATGAGTTCGGGTCCATATTTTTCTTAATTCAAAAATTGGTTGCAGATATTCAGGAAGACCACTACCGATCAGAAAACAACCTGACCGAACTCGGATAGAGTTAGGGCCAAACTCTGATCGAAATCTTGGGTTGAGTTCCATGACCAGTTTGTGGTATATTTATGAAGATTGCTTTTTTGGTTATAGTTGGTAATGGGCTTTTTATTTATTGGATATTGTCTAGTATGGAATGTGGAGTAGATAGGTAGGCTATTTTAAAAGTGGAGTTTAGTAGAATAGCTAGTTGCCAATCCGATCGATCCCACATTTTTTAGGCTCAATAAAATAAAATATACAAAATAAAATATAAAAATATGTCTTGATCAGCATCTGAAGTCTTTGTATGATGAAGATGATGAATGGTAATAGTGTAGAAATAGACGTTCTATTTTTCTTCCTGTAGCTGCGTAATATTTGTGTATCGACCAAATTTTATCTTTATTATGAAAATTAGGTGTGACTATGACCAATGGGCCGACAGAGGTGGTGGAGTGCACGCAAGTCGAGGAAAACGGGGTACAATAGGGTCGGACGAGAAGGTTGCTTGTCGTCGGCCAAGGCAACCTTATCGTCGGGTTTTTGGAAGTTGGAAAGAGGAGCGGCGGCCAAGGGGTGATCCTATATATAAAATTTGGATCTTCTACATGTTAGGGTTTGTATAGAGGAGGTTTGAATTAATTTAGTGGAGATTTGTTCATCCAAGCAACTAATATGGCAAGGGTTAGCTCTAGGTTTCCTAATTTGGATAGGTTGAATATTCGGTCAAAGATGCATGGATCTAATGCATGTGGACTGCTATTAAATGTCCAAAAAAATTAATTAAATATTCCTCTAATTGATTTTGGCAACCCTAGATAGGCTCCACTAAGTGGTTTGGGCTAGGGTTGATTCCAAACAATTTACCGAATAGAATTCAACTCCAAAAATAATATAAATGGGTCTAGTGTGCCATTTGAAAATAAATAACATATGAGAATTTGATTAAGTGGGATACCATTCACTACCAAAATATGGTAGATTTGCGACGAATTTAGCGACTCCATGAACGAACGTCGCTAATTTTTGGGAATTTAGCGACGTGGTAATGTGCCGGCGACTACTAGCGACGAATAGCGACATTAATTTATTAAATGGGAATCTGCATCGCAATGTCGTCGCTACACGTCACTAATTATTTAAATATAGCGACGCGTAGCGATGACTGTTATATAACGTCGCCGTATATTACTAATCAGTGATGTTTAGCGACGTCGCATGCTGATGTCGCTAAATGTTTCATATAGGGCAGGAGGGTTTTTCTTTTCGATCATTCCCCAAATTTTTTCTTCCCTCCATTTATCCCGCTCTCCATCCTCCGGCGCTCACACCCCCCTCCGGCCTCCTCCTCCTCCCTTCTCCTCAGGTAGCCCCCACTCCCCTGCTCTCTCTCTCTCATGTACGACACAGACACTGGCTCAGATCTAGCGCATGGTAGCGATGATAAGGAAAAAGGAAGTGGTCCAGCATTTAGGAGTGGTTTATGGCTCAGCTCATATCAGGTGAGTTTTTCTATTGGAAATCATTGTTCAGTCCTCATTGGACTTTAGTAGCAGTATTGTGTTTTAACAAGGGGACTGTTTGGATATCCTCATTTGTTCAGTTGTCCTTCACTGTTCAATCTATTGTAATATGTATGATAGAAATAGATGAGGTAAGAAGGGGCTCGGGTATAGGATATTTTTAGTATAGGTTAATTTTATTACTCCACCCATATATTAGTTTCCCTTTCCTCATTTGTTTAATTAAGTCCCAGTTATGGGATGAGAATTTAACATCCAGTCACATATCATAGAGCATCATCCCTTATTTCATTTAACTCACATTTGAATGTGGCAGTCCACATTACCCTTTGATTTAGTCTCCTGCTTCTATATTTGGTTCAGTCATTCCTTCATGTCTCAGTTATTAAGGCATGTTGTATCATTTCTTTATGTATCAGTCATAGAAATCCTATACTAACATATTGTTCAGTCCCCAAACCAATAGAATTGTTCAGTCCAGTGAGTTTGAGTGTGTCATAAGCCGTGTGAGGACAGTAGGCCATCTCCATTGGGGTCTGATTTTGAATTACATGTTTCTAATGTGAGGGGCGTGTCTGGGTTTGGAAGTAACTGTCCCATTAATCTTATATATATACGTGTGTGTGTGTGTGTGTGTATATATATATATATATATATATATATATATATATATATATATATATATATATATTTATTTTTTTTCAAACCAAAACTTTTATTGAAAGAGTCAAAACTAGTACAAAACGGATACTAACTGTGTCTACATCGAACTGTAGCCTTCCCCACTTGTCTATGAACTTCTGAAACTAGCTTATCAACAGTAAATCCATGACTCTCATATCTTCGTTTGTTCCTATCTTTCCATAAAACCCAAACCACTGCTGCAGCAATAATCTCTTTCCTGTGTTTTTTCCTTTTCCGCCACCAGTCTCTAAGTCTATCAATAATCGATCTACCACGAGAGGAAACTCCATATACCAGTTGGACAGCTCCCCATACTTCCTTGGCCAAGTCGCCCCCATTTAGGATATGCTCCAATGTCTCAACCTGACTATCTGCACAACAATGACACTTCGAAGCCAAACTATACCCAAGCCTGATAATATTATCATCAGTGGGTAACTTATTGTGAAGGGATCTCCATAGCAAAACTGACCATTTGACCGGGATACAAGAGCTCCAGATATGAGTGAAGTGATGCAGAATAGGTCTGTGTATTCTGGCAAGCTCCCAGGCGGATGATAATGTAAAGTTACCCGACTGAGTATGTCCCCAGCGCCATGTATCATCAAGTTGGATTATATTCTGATGTGCCATGTCTCTTTCCGCTATCAATCGTTTCCAAACATGGGAAGCGTTTGAAGTTATAGCTACGTTTGACAGACTAGCATTGGAACAATACTTAGCAGAGAAATATTTGGTCCATAAGCTGTCTTCGGTCAAGAATTTCCACCATAACTTTATGGTGAAAGCATGCATCATGTCTTCCAGCCGTTTGACCCCTAGCCCGCCTTCTTCTTTGGTTCTAGCAATTCGATCCCATCCAAGCCAGGTCTTCTTAGCAACACCAAGTTGGCTACCCCAAAAGAAACTCGAGAACATAGCCTCCAATCGGTACAAAACTGCAATTGGAGGATTGCAAGCCGCTAGCGTATACACAGGGATTGATGTAAGCACTGATTTGATTAACACCAGTTTGCCACCTGGTGAGAGAATTTTGTTGTGCCACCCTTCGACCTTGCTACGAATTCGGTTGAGTAATTCCTCATACATAGCCCCATTTCGTCTTCCTGCCATAAGTGGACACCCAAGATAAGTAAATGGCGGGGAGCCAATACTATATCCTGTTCTTTGAGCCAACTCTACTCTTCTGTCCTGTAGGACCAATTTCGACATGTATATGGATGACTTTGATTTGTTAATCAATTGTCCCGACGCTGCCTCATACTGTGCCAGGATATCAGTAATTTTATTGATCGATCTCACGTCTCCTGCGAAAAAAAGGAGAATATCATCTGCGTACGCTAGATGCGTAATTGGAGAACAAGCACGAGGTGTGACAAATGTTGTGAATCCATCAGACTCGGGCAGCTTCTTCAGACTTCGCGAGAGAGCCTCCGCCGCGATTATAAACAAAGCTGGGGAGAGGGGATCTCCCTGACGAACCCCACGAAAAGCCTGAAAATATTCAGTCGATTCCCCGTTGATCAGAGGGGCATACCAAACATTGTTAACAAGTCGCAACATCATATCGACCCATTTGTTATGGAAACCAAATTTTCTGAGCACCTTCAGAAGAAATCTCCAATCAACCCTGTCGTAAGCTTTCATCATATCTAATTTTATAGCAACATTACCCCCCCTATTTTTCTTATTCATTCTAGCCATCAATTCTTGAGCAAGAAGAATATTATCAACTATTTCCCTGCCTTGAACAAACCCACTCTGTTCTGGAGAAATTATACGGGGTAACACAGGGGCCAAGCGACGAGAGAGCAGTTTAGATATTACCTTGTTCATCACTGAGCATAGACTGATTGGCTTATAATCACCAAAGCTTTTGGCCTGCTTCACCTTCGGAATTAAAACCAGAGATGTATTAGTAAAGGATCGAGGCAGAGAAAACCCATCAATGAAGAGCCCAACTGCCTCTGTTAAATTCTGGCCAACTATATCCCAGCAAGCAAGAAAAAACAATAGGGTAAACCACACTAGGAATCAGCATATTATTCTCCTCCTCAGATACCATACTAGGAATGTTCTCTACCAACTCTGTCTCCTCGTGGATATCTCCTCTTTGATATAGCCTCGAGTAATAATCTTTAGCGTAAGCTTGAATCATGAGTTTGTCTTTCAAAATAGTCCCATCCTCTTTGGCAACAGAATGAATTTGAAGTGAGCGTTTGCGATTAGACATACAACCATGGAAATAGGCAGTATTTTTATCGCCTTGCAAATCCCATTTCATTCTGGATTTTTGCTTCCAGTATGCTTCTTCAATGCTCACTCTTTGTTTGAGGATTGCAGTGGACTTGGCTAGCTGTTGGCGACTATTAGCATTGTTGTATTGCTCATGATGAATCTCCGTAGCCAGCACATCATCTTCTGCAGTCTTGACCAGTTGGAATATGTCACCATATGTCTGTCTACTCCAGTGCGATAGGATTTTTCTGCAAGCCTCGAGCCTAAGAGATACTCGAGTGGTACCAAGACGATGATCAACTGAGGTCCACGCTTGTTGTATCAGTGATTTAAAGTCTTCATGATCAACCCAAAAATCTAGGAATCTGAACTGCTTTTTTCCCGCCGCCAAATTTGATTTAAATTTGATTAGCAATGGTGCGTGGTCTGACTCAGCACGGTTGAGGTGTTCGACCGTGGAGATCGACGCCAGATCCAACCAAGTCTGATCAACAAGAACCCGATCCAATCTGGATCCCCGGTGGCCATCATGCTTCAATTTGATCCAAGTGTAGCAGCTTCCCGAGTATTAAAGCTCGACCATTCCTGTAGCAAGAATAAAATTTGCAAACTCTTCCATAGAAATGTGGTCAGGAGCCCGACCACCAATTTTCTTCCCTGACCGCAGTACAGCATTAAAATCCCCCTATCGACCATGGAGGTTGGATGGAAATCTGCAACTGAATAAGTATGTCCCATAATAGCCTACGTCCCTCCTTGGTGTTATCCCCATGAACAATAGTGAAGAATGCAGGAATAGGAAGCATGTGATGAGTGAGAGAGATAGTTACTGCTTGATCAAATGAGTCATGAAGAGAAATATCACAGTTTGATTTAGCCATTACCCAGATATTACCCCACTCATTCGAGAATGCTTGAGCAAAACCTAACTTTAACTGATACTGCAGGAGATGACTTCTGTCAACCTTTGGCTCAATGATGCCAAGAAGTGCTATCTTGTGAATTCTAACCAGAGTTTTGATTCTTTTCAAAGACATTTGATTAGCAATTCCACGAACATTCCAGATCAGAGAGTTAAACATGAGAGGAGGATTTGAGGGTACCAGTGAAGGCAGGGTTAGCAGATTGCCTCGTGACACGATCGGAGGGCGGGACCACCTTTTGGTTTTTCTTCTTCTTTTGGACGGCTGCTGAGTGAGAAGGTCCAGCCTCTGTGTGACGCACTTCTGATCAGACCTCGTCCGAACCCCTATCGCCTGTCTCCATTCCCCCAGCGAACTGGTCATCCGGCGCACGCTCGACTTCATCCGCCCAGCTGCCCAAAGTAGGAGAAGAAGGGGCTCCTTCAACAATGTGCTCTCCAATAATCTTGCCCTCTTCGAGAGTCCTACCCTCGTCATCATGGGGGATGACGGGCGCCGCCACTAGGGAGTCATTAATGACATTAGTCGTCATCTTTAAATTTGTCTCCACTAGCACAGTTTCCTGCGTCGCTGATATGCTAATAGGCTCCATTGGCAAATCATGCATTGTGTTTTGTGCTTCATTACTAGTAGTGAGGTCCAGAGCAGTTATTATCTCCCTGTTAGGCAATAGAGCTTGAATATTCTCATCTGCCTGATCAGCTACAGCAGTAATTGGATCCTTGCCTGGAGGAATTGAAGTTGAGGCAGTTGCATGTGTTTGCGTGGTAGGTTCGTCTTGAGCACTCCGTTCCTCATTGGTCCTCTGAAGAATAGATGTGACCTTCAATCCCATCGACCCTGGCCTTGGCTCCACCACTGTTGCTTCTTGTTGATGCTGAGAATCTTGATTCATCACTTCTTTCCCTTTATTCTTCAGTTTGCATGCAGATATTTGGTGTCCTTGATGATGACAATGTGAACAATATAAGGGGATATATTCGTATTCTATGTCCTGTCAAAAACTTTTCCCTCTCGGCCGATTTATACGAATTCGATATTGAATTGGCTTGCTCGCATCAACTTCGACAAAAACCCGAGCCCTACTAGGACGAGAAAGATCCATTGTAGCTCTATCCAGTTTAAGTGGAGTGCCTATCGCAGATGTAATAGCGAACAAAGCGTCATTTGCATAGAGATGGTGAGGTAGGTCAGGAAGGTCGACCCAAACTGGCATGAGCGATGATTCATACATCGGCGAGAAGTCTGGTTCCCATTTGAAGACCCGCATAGGAGCGCGAGAGATGAACCATGTATCTTTTGATCGGAGTCGGAGAAAGTCTTCCTCAAGGGAAGGTCTAATGAGAATATGTTTGCGGTCTATGACTCCCGCTTTGATTTCTCCTTTGAACTGAAAACCAGAGAGAGCCTTTCTGATAATTTCGATTGAAGGCTTACTGTGTGAAAACTTACCTACCAGTGCAAAACGGAGGGGGGATGCCAGGGCCTGTTCCTCCTCATCGGAGAAGGAAATAGCTGGAGCGCCTTTGTATGTTGATACTGGTTATGCCGCCAGGCGAGGATGTTCCTCCACCCGGCCGGCAACCGTATCGACAAAGGATTTGGCCATCCTAGGTCAACTCCGGCCCGGCCAGAGGCCTAGCCGGTGTCGGGAAGGGGCCGAAAGCTTCAAAGATCTCCAGGCGCGGCGCTAGGGCACAGCTTGTTGTCATATATATATGTATATATATATATATATATATATATATATATATATATAGTGTGTGTGTGTGTGTGTGTGTGTGTGTGTGTGTGTGTGTGTGTGTGTGTGTGTGTCCCTTATGCCTCTTGACATGTGAACAGATATTGTATATGATGGGATGCATATGTATCAGGGAGGGATTAGAGGGGAGATTCAAACCTGTCAGGTGGTGTGACCTGTGTAGTGAGGCACTACAATAGGCAGGGCAAGGTGATCTAGTGGGTGCCTATGTGTGTAGTGTCTATATATATAGAAAATATATATGGGCAGGTTTTGGATGGATTTGAGGCACTTCGACACTGGCTCAGATATAGGGCATGGTAGCGGTGATAAGGAAAAAGGAAGTTGTTCATGTTCCTCATGGCGGTGGATCCACGGGTTGGGGGATTTTGAAGAAGAACGGAAAAGATATGGGGGGAAGGGGATAGATGAGGCATATTAATAAAAATTTATTATGTCATTCTTAAAAAAATAAAGGAATTATTACACTGGATTGGTACCAGCCAGACACTGTCCCTGCAGCCATTCGACTAGCGAGGCAGAAAACTATGTACGACATTTGCTATAAGGAATTTGCATTAATCAACGGTACGACATGGTGATCAGGACATAGTCCCTGCAGCCATTCGACTAGCAAGGCAGAAACTATGTAGCCGTAGATAAAGTTGATTGTCCTCTGACACCCATCGTTCGGCAATGATGATACGACAACCTATCACTATATCTTTTAGTAGTAGATGATGTCTTAGTATTACATTATGTGGGTTCATCTTGATTCTGTTACATCCTTCATATACTAGATTCGATAAGAACATATACTACACCATATGTACAAAGCATTGATGATTCAAACTAATGTATGAATAAATTTTGGGTTGTGTTCTGAGCCATTCGTCTCCACACTTAGCAATTAAGCATGTGAAATATAACATTGAAGAACATAAAACTTGTGGTCGTTACTGCAGAAAGTGCAGACCGACATGAACTGACACACGAAAAGGAGGGGATCAAAGCTGTAACAAGTAAAGTTGTGTTTTGGATGTTTTACTCTTGTAAGCTCTTTGTTCACAAAGCAAGATATAATGAATACAGAACAAGTATCGAGTTTATAACTCTTGTAAGCTCTATACTTGAGTTACGAACTTGATACTTGTTCTGTATTCTTTAATTATAGCTTGCTTTGTGAACAAATAGTTTACAAGAGTTCTTTTTCCAAAGCACAACTTTACTTGTTCCAGCTTTGAGCCCCTCATTTTCATGCGTCAGTTCATGTCGGTCTTCACTTTCTGCAGTAACTTCCTCCAATTAACCTCTATCCCTCAGCAATGATGATACGAAACCTATCTTGATTCTGTTATTATAGTAGATGATGTCTTATTATTACATTATGTGAGTTCATCTTGATTCTGTTACATTCTTCAGATACTAGATACGATAAGAACATATACTACACCATATGTACAGAATATAGATGATTCACACTAATGTATGCTAGAATGAATTTTGGGTTGTGTTCTGAGCCATCCATTCTTACACTTGTCAAAAAATCGAATATAACCTTTTTATCTGCTTTCAAAAAAATCGTATATAACTTTTTTACCTGCTTATGAAAATGTGTTCTGAGCCATCCGTTCTCACACTTGTTTCTTTTTTTAGAATTACAAAACATATATGAATTATACATTGAGTGTCAATCTTTGCAGAATTATCTTAAAATGGATATGAATTACTATCTGCAGAACCGTTTGTGGATGTACAAATGTCATCCTGATGACATGTGCGGTGTGCGAGATGAATTTATACAGGGTGTGTAACAGTTCCTACAGTTTACCAAGGCGTTCCTTCAGTACATGGACCGTACAAAAATTAAGTGTCCATGTGTGAGATGTCCCAACTTGAAATATCATTCGGAAGTGGATGTGACATATCATTTGTATTCGAAGGATTTTATGCCAAATTATTATCAGTGGACCGCACACGAAGAACTTGTGCCTTTAGCATCCGAGCCGGAGCCTTATGTAGATGTCCATGAGCATGCTGATTAAGACCAAGGGTAGACGAACATGGTTTTCGACACTGCGGGGCCTAGTTTCGATCCGAACAATCAATATGCAGCTGAGGAGGCACCGAATGCCGATGCTGCAAAGTTTATGGAGTTGCTGAAGAATGCAAGGACACCTTTATATCCAAGTTGTGATGACCATTCACCGTTGGAGGTGATTACAAGACTGCTGAGCGTAAAATCAGATTTCAACATGTCTTAAGAATGCTACAACCGAATCCTGGAGTTAATTAAAGATATATTATCGGAGGGTGCCAAGTTACCTAAAGACTTCTACCGATCCAAGAGAATGCTGAGATCGCTCTGGATGGGGTATAAAAATATTGATGTATATCGTAACGGATGCATGTTGTACTATAAGGACGACAAGGTTGAAGACGCCTGCAGATTTTGTGGAGCCGATCGCTTCAAAGCAATTAGTACAACAAGGACTTCTGGTGCACGCAAGCCAACAGATTCGATGCACTATTTGCCTTTGACATCGCGGTTGCAGATGTTGTTTATGGCAAAGGAGACAGCTGATAATATGAGTTGGCACAAGCGGAAACAAATAGATGGAGTACAGGATTATCTATCCGATGGGGAAGCATGGAAACAATTTGATCGAGTGTATCCCGATTTTGCTTTGGAGCCACGTAATGTCAGATTGGGGCTTTCCTCCGACGGTTTTACCTAATTTGGACTTTTAGGCTCACAATATTCTTGTTGGCCTGTGATTGTTACTCCGTACAACTTGCCGCCTTAGATGTGCATGAAGACTCCTTATATGTTCCTAACTGTTATTATTCCAGGTCCGAAGAACCCGAAGAGGAACATCGATGTGTACTTACAGCCCTTGGTAGATGAGCTGAATTAGTTGCGGGAAGTAGGTGCAACCACATATGATGTTTCCAGAAAGCAGAACTTTCAGATGAGGGCTGCACTAATACGGACCATTAATGATTTCTAGGCCTATGGAATGTTATCGGGTTGGAACACCCATGGTCGTCTCGCATGTCCGTATTGCATGGATCACACTAAGGCTTTCCGTTTGAAACACGAAGAAAAACCGTGCTTCTTCGATTGTCATCGACAGTTCCTACCAGAGGATCATCCGTACCGAAGGAACACGAATGCTTTTCGTACGGGCGTGGTAGAGAAGTCCAGTCCACCGCCACGGTGGTCCGGGGAAACGATATGAGAGGAAGGTAAAAAATTATCAAGTGCTATTGAAGAGCCTACAACGGGGTACAAGTGTGATGGATTTAGCCGCGCTCACAACTGGACGAAGAGGAGTATATTCTGGGACCTGCCATATTGGAGTGACCATCTGCTCAGGCATAACCTGGATGTCATGCATATCGAGAAGAATGTCTTTGACAATATAATAAATACTGTGATAGACGTAAAGGGGAAGACGAAAGACAATCCCAAGGCCAGGTTGGACTTACAGACGTCCAAAGTTGCATTTGATAAAGGAAGGTAGTGGGATGTATAAGCAGCCCAAGGCCATTTTCTCACTGGACAAGGAGGATAAAGATAGACTTTGTAGGTGGATACAGGGCCTAAAATTTCTAGACGGTTACTTATCAAATTTGAGAAGATGTGTTGACCCGAAGGAGAACAAACTACAGCGTATGAAGAGCCACGACAGTCACATTTTTATGGAGAGGTTAATCCCGATTGCATTTCAGGAATTCTTACCCCAGGTCATTTAGGATCCACTGACAGAGCTTAGCATATTCTTCAGAGATCTTTGTTCTACTAAGTTGCTCGTCGATCGACTTGAAAAGTAGGAGAAGGACATTTCAGTAACATTGTGCAAGCTTGAGAGGGTGTTCCCTCCTGGATTCTTCGACTCTATGGAGCATTTGCCAATTCATCTTTCCTATGAGGCACATGTTGGTAGGCACGTCGGTTATCGGTGGATGTACCCGTTCGAGCGCCATCTAAACTACCTGAAGAGGAAGGTGAAAAATAAGGCAGGGGTCGAGGGTTCTATTTGTGAAGCCTATGTCCTTGAGGAGATTTCAAACTTTTATTCAATGTATTTCAAGCCTCATATTGCTACAAATAGAACAAGAGCTCCGAGGAACGACGATGGAGATATAGAATATAATGATGCATTATTGAAAGTCTTCAATGCTCTTGGAATGCTTTCTGAAAAACTAAAAAAGGGATATTTGAATAATGAGAAACTAAGGGTTGCCCAGTTATATATATTAATTACTCAACTACGAGGAGGATGAAGTAGAATTCTAGAGTGGTAAGTGAAAATCTTCAACGTTCAAGTCATCTATTTGTTGATTACGTTATTATAATTTAACGAGTGTATCCCGATATTTATTGGTTTTTAGCAAATTTAATAATGAGGTGAGGTCGAGTAGACCATATATTGCAGATGAAGAAGTAGAAGAAGAAATGAGACTTCGTTTCCCGTCTTGGTTGAATGCATATGTAAGAAGCTAGTTAGAATCTTCCTCCATTTGTATTTGCATAAGAAATAACTTAACATTGAACTTAATTTTGTATCTTCTCGTGTTTAGGCCGATCGTCCGGACGTCACCCTTGAGAATGAATCTATTAGAACTCTTGTCAAGGGACCAATTTATGCCGTCAAAATATGGCCAAGCTATTGCGTGAATGGGTTTAAGTTCAAGTCAACAAATGCTTCCATCAGAGATAGCTTCCTGGATCTTGATTCCACAAAAAATAGTTGCTTGTGTATCAAATCTACAAACTACAAAGATGTCACTCCAGGCAATGATTTCTATGGCGTCTTACGAAAGATTGTGAAATTGATGTACAATTATGGCACAAAGCCTGCCAAGATCGTGTTGTTCAAAGTTGATTGGTTCGACCTGATACAAGATCAATGATGGAAAATTGACAAGCATGGTCTTGTGGATATTAACTACCATCGTCGATACCAAGGATACGAACCATTTATCCTAGCAAGTCAAGCTCAACTCGTATATTTTACAATATATCCTAGATGGAGAACAACGAGGTACGACTGGTAAGTAGTATGCAAGACTAAAGCCAGAAATACCTACGACGTCGATGAAGTGGCTTATCAGCAGGATGGGCTGCCTCTTGTACCAAATACAGTTGATGTCGACTCAACAAAAGTTCCCCATTTCATGTCTACTTGTGTAGAAGAGGTACAAGTATCCGAAGGAGAAGACGAAGGAGATGCTAGTGAAGATGAGGAGGAAGATGAAGAGGATGAGGAGGAGGAGGAGGCAAACGAAGAAGATAAATTTTCAGAGGATGATTGAGAAACTGTGATTTCAATGTATTCATATTTTTGTAATCTTAAATTATGAACTGTGATCATTTCTATTAGTATTCAGATTTTTGTAAACTTAAATTATGAACTCCAATGTATGCAGATATTTCTAAACTATCATTGTATTTATTTATATTTTTAATTATATATTATTATCAGTATGGCAGGACGACGCGGAGATAGGTCAGGACGAGCCGTGTCCTTAGGTAGGCAAAGAGCTCTGTTACTAGAGGATAGCTCCGGACCATCGTCCGACCCGAGCACACCATTGTACCATACGGTCGCAGGTCCAGGTGGCAGTACACTTGGGACGAGCAGTTCCAGGCTTGCTGATACTCCTTCCCCTAGCCTTTCTACCGCTGATGGCAGCATGGAGGGTGGGGAGCAGGTGGAGGAGGTAGACCCTACTCCCACCCGTACGGATCCATACCAGAGCGACCTTCCATGCGCACCTCAGGACGAGACGAGGATAGAGATTTGGGCCGACGGTCCTATGAAATAAGTTAAATGAATATATATATATATATATATATATATATATATAATTATCATTGTATACAGATATCGTCCCTCGTCGGTACAGAGAGCGTTGGGCTCCTTTCTGAGGTCCAACTATGGGGGTCTGTGGATCAACTACTCGGATGCCTCGGAAAAGAGGAAGGCATTCTGGTTTGCCCAATTCAAGATAATTAAAGATAGTTAATTTAGTAGGATTATTATAATTTTAAGCATTTTTTAGAACTTATTAATTTAATTTGTAATTCTTGTAGAGGACCTATTTTTATCTACCACACCGAGCCGAGCAGATTGCGAGGCAGTTTACTGTCATCGCCGCCAAGCTGATCCGTGATATAATTGACGATCAGAAAGCTCGTTAGCGCTCCGAAAAGCCGATTGCTGGTTGGATCACGCTTGACCATTGGACCGTGATGAGGGCTCGACCGTAATGAGGGCTCAATTTGAGGAGCCCCGGTACAGAGAGCGGTCGGAGAAGGCAAAAACGGCTAGGACGAGGGCCAAAAAGTGGTATGGTGGATCGATTCCTATGACGAAGCATTTTCGTCGTCTGGTATGTAATTTATTGCAATATATAAGATTTTATTGATAGTAGAAAAGAAAATTTTCTATTTTAATGAAGAATAAAATATAACAAACATGCAGGTACAGAGGGATAAGGACGCAAATATGGTGACCGTCTTCCTGGCCACCCATCGGAAGGACGAGAGCTCATCGACGAGCGGGCTACTCAGAGCTATGTAAGTACTAATTTAGATTTCGTTAATTTTAACATAACTTGAAGAATATACAGATAACCATATAGTTAAGAATAATTAAATACTTTAGACATTTATTAGGCTAATTTAGGTAAGTACTAATTTATAAAGATGCATAATTTTCTAGGACGACTTTATTAGGCTACATGACCGTGCTAGTGCTAGTGCACCTACAGAGGGAGGGATTCATACATCTCAGCCCTCTCCGCCTCAGTCGGAGGACGAGCTCTGGAAGACCGTTGTTGGTGGTCTTCATAGGGGTATGTACTACGGTACGGGGTCCTACGGCGCATTTGTTGCGACGCAGGCATCCAGGGCTCCCTCTGCCAGTGCGCATTCACAGCCCTCATAGGCCAAGTCGGCCTGAGTCAAGGATACCATTGCCTTCCAGATTGCTGAGCTGCACGACGATATACTGACGAGGATTTCTGAGCAGCCAGGGTCTTAGGCGCAAGAGGACGCTGCGTCGGTCTCCGCACGCTTTGACGAGCTCGAGCGCACCATGAGGGACGTACATGGGACGCAGGAGTCCATTCACGGCACCGTTACTAGGATAGCGGCTTGCATGGAGCAATGCAGCGTAGACTGCTAGCCCTAGAGGAGACGCGGACGCACCCACCTCCAGCGGTTATACTGCCTCATTCTCCAGCGGTTACACTGCCTCCTTCTACAGCGGTTACATTACCTCCTCCTTCATCGTCGTCGGTGGTTCTTACAGCGGAGCAGTATACTTACCTTCTTTCCAGGAGCGGTGATGCTCCTCCTGATCCCTCGTAATCGACATATTGTTTTGTGATGGCCCATTGTTGGGTCTTTTATGTGTTTCTACATACATTGTTATTGTGTTTCATATTATTTGATACTATTGTTGAATTTTTTTCATATAAATGTGTTGAGTGATGTGATTGTGTTTCATATATGTTCGTGATTGTGTTTTATATTGTTTGATACTTTGTGTTCGTGATGTTCCTCCTGATCAGCCGGTGTTGAGTGTTCCCCCGAAGGGGTCAGCAAACCCAGAGAATTCTACGGAGGGTTGCTCTATGGATTACATTGGCCAGTAAATGCTGCTGCAAAGGCTGCTGTAGGTGCTGCTGCAAATGCTGCATTTTTTTATTTTTTTCCAAATTTAGCGACATTCAGCGACGAAAAGAAACGTCACTAAATATGTATCAAAATGTCGCTAAATATGTGTCATCTCGTCGTTGATCGTCGCTAAATGTCGCTACCTTGCTGATTGGCATTTAGCTATAGACGTTGCCAATATATCGCTATGTGTCGATAATATAGCGATGTGCCGATGTCGCAGAACGTCGCTAATGTCCTGATATGCCAGGTCAGCATGGCTGTAATGAGCGTCGCAAAAATGTTGCTAGGTGACGTTGGTAAGCTGTACGTCGCTAGTAGTCGCTATATCAGCGATGCGTCTTCGTCGCTAATTGTCGTCGTAATAGCGACGTATTGCGACGTTTTGGTTTTTAGCGACTAGGTAAATCGCGACTACGTCGAAACATCGCTAATTACGTCGCCAATTCAATTTAGCGACGTATCTGCCGATTTAGCGACGTTCTCTGGCGTCGCTGATTGGACAGATTTTGGTAGTGATTGGCATGTGTGTAATAGGATCAAAAATAGGTTAAAATTATATCTTGGGTCGATTGGGTTAGATCAATATCGAGTCCCAAAACTAAATTGGAAGTACGACAAATTTTATGGTAGATGATAAAATGACCTAAATTGATCCAAAAATTGTGTGACAAAAATAAATACAAGGAAAAATATTTAAGTGGAACATGATATATAAAAATGAAGGTAAACTTGTCTAGCTCAAAACACATGAAGGACATTTCTAAATATTGACATTTCTTGTGCTCCAAAAATCAAAACTACGAAAAAATATATGTTATGATCATAAATAAAAAAATATATCTATTAATAAATATATTAAATAAATTAATAATAATTTTTTTAAATATTTCTAGAAAATTCAGAGGGCTTATATATGGGCATCACCATCTTCAAGTTGTAAGCTTTGAACTTTTGTATTTTAGAGATGAGAAAGAGATGAGTGATTGAATTTAGAGAGGCAATGAGCTTTAGTTATTGTAATCTTGGCCTCGTGCCTTTGTAATTCTGTTGCATTATTAATAAAAGATGATTTTATTTTGTATACTTGTGTTATTCAACTTTTCTGCTTGGGACTTCTGTGCGACGAATCATCGGTAAGCTGCATAATCGGCTGTTGGTATTTGTCTTGTGTGAATGCAACTTAGGCCCGTGCGGCATTACTTCCTAGTAAGGACGATCAGTTATGCGAAACCGGGACATGACATTTGGTTCCATGGCTCTGTTGTTCTGTGGGAGTTCTATGTTATTTTTCTAGGAAAATACTTTTTATTAATATTGTGAAACTATATTTCTTTATAAATGTCATAAATTTTTCTGCAGCAGAAGGTCGTTCAGTTTTGTAATTGTCCTATTTAGAGGGAGCTACAACTGGTAACTTCCCCACTTAATAGAGAATGATCCCTGGTCTTCCACCCACTCTTTAGTAGGCGGTTACAGGATATCGTTCTCCTATTTGAGTATCGCTTCAATACTTGGTGGCTCGATGAGAGAAGACAGAATTCTACAAATAAAGAAAGGAAAAAATGATCTCAAGAAGCAATGTTTTGCTTGAGCGATAGGTGCTAGTCCAAGAGTTCATTATCATATCCATACTAGTCCAAGGGTGAAGGTCATAACAAAGAGCGTTACAGAAGTTCTTCCGAACTTGTTAGTTCATGGGAGCAGATCGACATCAATGGTCGAATCTTGCTTTGAGCAATGGTGATTTTTCCATCACCCTAATAACAACAACAACCACATTAAGTAGTTCTTCTATGGTCTAGAGACTTTCTCTATTCATTAACTTGCTTGCTATTACTCAAGATCTTTTTTTCTAATTAGCAGTAACTATGTTGTTTACTTTCAGCAGCTTCACATTTTGCTTTTTAAGATTTCACCATTGTCATCATTTATATGGTTATTTGCATGTTCTCCTAACGTTTCACCACTTCTGTAGTTTCAGTCTTTATTCAAGACTTGTACGAATTCTGCAGAATTTTAACAGCAACATTGAATTAAGCTAGTATAATGAGTGTTATTGCCGGGGCACAATTTTTTGATGGAAAACTGAGAAGATAAAATAATTATAAAAACAATGTTCCAACGCAATACTTCTAGGAAGGTTGCGCAAGTATAACGAAGATCTAAAAAGATCTCGTTTTAGTATTACGAGAATCTAAAAAGATTTCGTAACCCACAGCAATCGATCATAGTACTTCTAAAAAGAAGATACAATCAGAATTACTAGCAGCAATGAAGAAGGTGACTGGCAAAAGATGGAAAAACTCCTGCTGGATGAATAATCACCGTTGCTCAAAGCTTTATTCGCCCTACACGAACTGCTTCCAGGAACCAGCAAGTTCGTCGGAGAACTTGGAACACTTTTACTCTTCTGACTCCTCGGATGGACATGAACTCCCGTACAAAAGCAACGCTGGTACGACGCCTTTTCTCTCTCTCAAAGGCTGCTGGAATTCACAAGCAAATTCCGATCAGAACTGTATTAAAAATACTTCCGAATTCTCTGTTTACTTGTGTTAAAAAAACTTCGTAAACTTTCTGTGGTGGCTTCTATTACTTGTATATATATGTGGCCTTGTGAATGAGAGGATGCCTTATATAGGCCCTGCAACAACTGTTCGGTTGCCACAAAGTTAGGGACATGGTAAAAACCACCCCGAACATGTAGCAACCGCCCAGAACGTGCAAACGCACGTTCTGCTACAAGTTGCGCCAACTGCGCGCACCCCGTACACCTTACACTCCACCCACTGAGCCACTTGCACCAACCTGTGCCACTGCGCACTGCGCCACTGCGCACTGCGCCACTGCGCAACCTGCGTGACCTGCACCACCTTGCGCCACTCGTGCAACGTGTGCTACGCGCACAACTTGCACAACGTACGTAACATGCGCACCCGGCGCACCCGGCGCACCTGGCGCAATCTGTGCGCAACCTGTGCACAACCTGGCATGCACCCTGGTGCGTACCCTAGTCGCACAAACTGTGGCACACAACATGGCAGCGCAAGTAGCTCGTGCAACGAGCACAACTAAAGTGTACTATGCGCCTAGCGACGATGCTGACGTGCTAAGTGCAAAGTGCGCCAACAAAATGCCACATTATGCCTCATGAGTCCGAGTCCGAGTCCGAGTCGCTAAGCCCCTACGGGGCTTAGCTCCCATGAAAATAAATTTCCCAAGAGCAAAAAGCATGAATGCTTTCTATTATTGATTTAGCCTTTTTTTCATTAGAAAAATAATCCTACATGGGACACCCATGTGCACCTCCACACCACATATGCATCTCTAAACTAGCAAAGCTAATATATAGAGATACAACTCCTTTGGTCTAGCCGATGTGGGACTAAAATTCACTTTGTAAAAGACCAAAACCCAGCAATCCCCCACATATCTCTATATATGAGTATAAGTGTTCCGTACAGTAACTGTCCATCATGCATTAGGAGAGATGTCGCTGACGACTTGAATCTTCCCGCATGGTTCAAACAACAGACTATAATACAAGAATGGACTAAGCCTTGAATTCTGCATCATAGCTAAAATTCTTCCCACTCACATAATGTAGTTATATGTGCTTCTGGCTACACATTAAAGGCCCTGTGCCAGCCTGGTTTCAGTATATAATTTTGGGCGTCTACAAGTTTACCCTCAAAAGACGGCCTGATATCTCTTTGTCCATACACTATAGGTGAGTTCATTATAAAGAGACATGGCATGAAGCGCTTTGCGCTTCCCTTGCGGTCCTACGCCGCTATGATATGGCTTAAAGCCGAGGCCTTACCCCGTACCGGGAACCTCATCGTAGTGTCATACTACTGTAGCATGAGGCAACTGCCTCTTTGTAGTGCCAAACTACCCAGCATGAAGCCTTAGGCTCCTTTGCGGTGTTACGCCGTAACGATATGGCTTGCAAGGCCGAGGCTTTATCCCTAACCGGGTACTTCATCGTGGTGTCGTGCCACTGTAACATGAGGAACTCCTCATTTTTGTAGTGCTGACTACACCCCTCTTTATTTTAACATACAGCTTTAGGCTAACTGCCTATTTACGGTGCTACGCCGCTGTGACTTGGCCTGCAAAGCCGAGGCATTATCCTATTCCTGGACAGCACCCCACATATAGGAACCTCATTGTGAAGTCACCCCACTGTAGCATGGAGTTTCACTCCTTGTAGTGCTGCTCTACCGTGCTTCCTGTAAAGCACAACAGGCATTCGCTCTGCCTGAGAATTCATTAAGGCAATTAAGCCAACCTTCCCACAGGAACCGTTTTTCGCATAAAACAACAGTAGACAACAATGGTTATAGGTCCGTAACCTCTCTATGCCCAATAGAATATATATCCACCGTTCCTGATATTCTTTCGATTAGTGGTCCTCCCTTGAACCAAAAGCTAGATGCCTAGTAGATTTCTCTTTGAACTATTAGCATAAAACTTTATGGTAGGAATACAATAATACAATATCAGAATGCCTTTAAGCCTATTTTACAAGTTGTGTCATCGACCAGCTGGCGCTTGAGGCCCTTGGTGAACGGATCCGCCAGGTTTTCCTGACTCCGAACATCAATCACTACAATAACATCTCTCTTGATAAGATTGTGTACTGTCCTGTGTTTTAACCGCACAGTCCTCTTCATACCATTGAAGATGTTATTTGATGCCACCGCCGCAGTCGCCTGGTTGTCGCAGTATATCGGTATTGCCTGTATTTGTGCCCCAACCACTGGAAGATCATACATGAGCTTCCGAAGCCATTCTGCTTCCTCGGCTGCGGTATCAAGTACAAAGAACTCAGATTCTATGGATGACCGCGAAAGCATAGTCTGCTTCTTCGACTTCCACGATATAGCAGCTCCATCCATTGTGAAAATGAATCCACCTGTGGACCTCTCGCTCTCCACCTCTGAGCACCAGCTGGCATCACTGAAGCCTTCCACTACCGGCGGATCTCCGCTGTAGTACAGTACATATGTCTGAGTCTTCTTGAGATATCTCATCACCCGTTTTACAGCTTTCCAGTATTCAGCACCTGGGTTACTCGTGAAACGACTCAGCATTCCCACGGCGAAAGGTATGTCAGGCCTTGTGGCAGTAGTAGCATATATCTAACTTCCGATTACGCTTGTATACTCCAGCTGCCTGACACTTTCTCCTGAATTAGGCTTCAGCTTCAGATCACACCTGTACGACGTATCGATCCCAGGAAGATCTCGATATCCATAATGAGTGATCATTTTCTCAATATAATGAGACTGTGACAGCGCTAGTCCAGTGTCTGTCCGAATGATCTTGATCCCTAAGATCACATCAGCTTCCCCCAAGTCCTTCATACTGAACTTGCTTAAGATGAACCTCTTTGTCTCCGTGACACAGCTCATATCCGTACCTAGGATAAGCATGTCATCCATATACAGACAAACGATCACACCTCTTCCATCAGCGAACTTCGTGTAAACACACTTGTCTGTCTCGCTAACCATATAGCCATTTGACCTTATAACTTTGTCAAATTTCTTATGCCACATCTTGGCAACCTGTTTAAGATCGTATAAAGATTTCACCAACTTGCAGACTTTGTCTTCAAGACCCTTGACGATAAATCCCTCTGGCTATTGCATGTATATCTCTTCGGTCAGCTCGGCATTTAAGAAAGCCGTTTTCACATCCATCTGATGTATCACCATCTTATGTATCGCTGCGAGAGCAATTAATATTCTGATGGTAGTCATCCGGGCTACTGGAGCATACGTGTCAAAGTAGTCGATTCCCTGCTTCTGAGAAAACCCCTTAGCTACCAACCTAGCCTTGAACTTGTCAATAGTTCCATCTGCTTTTATCTTCTTCTTGAAGATCCATTTGCATCTGATGGATTTTGCTCCTTTAAGAAGATCAACCAACACCCAAGTATTATTTGAGGTGATAGAATCAATTTTATTATCAATCGCCTCCTTCCAGAAAACTGCATCTCTGGTCTTTATCGCCTCATCATAGGTAAGCGGATCTGCTTCCACATGATAGGTGACAAAGTCACTTCCGAAGTCCTTCGGCCTCCTCACTCGTATCGTTGACGGCTCAGCGAGATCTGGTTCAACCGTTGTTTCAACAACATCTTCTTGGACTACATCTTTATTGAAGACCTACGCACCCTCATTATTCTCCGGAACATCCGCAAGAACAATATTCTTCTGCCTTACAAATTTGTCTTCAAAATATTCTGCGTTGCGAGATTCAATGATATGATTTGACTCAATATCAAGAAATCTCCGAGCATCACTCTTCTCGACATACCCCAAGAAGATCGTCTTAGTAGTCCTTGTCCCAAGCTTCTGAATCTTCAGATCTGGAAGCTTGACATATGCCAGACACCCCCACACTCGAATGACATTCAAGTTAGGTCTGACCTTGAATCAGAGTTCATGAGGAGTAACGTCTGAAGTTGCATGAGGTACTCTATTTATAAAAAAATGGCTGTCAATACAGCTTCTCCCCAGTAGCACATAAGAAGACTAGCAGTCAACAACATTGAGTTAATCATTTCTGTTAACATTCTGTTCTTCCTCTCTGCTACTCCGTTTGATTGAGGAGAGTACGGAGCCATAGTCTCATTAACAATTCCATGTTCTTTGCAGAATGATGCGAATTCATGAGACCTGTACTCCCCACCTCGATCACTTCTTATTTTTTTGAGTTGTTGTCCAGTCTACCGCTCAGCTTCGGCTCTGAACTCCTTGAACTTCTCGAATACTTCGTCTTTAGCCTTCAGCAAGTAGACAAACGCATACTTTGAGAAGTCATCGATAAAGGTTATGAAATACTTCATCCCGGCCTTTGTAGAGAACTGTTTGAAGTCATAGATATCGGAGTGTACCAACTCCAGAAGATCTGTACTTCGATTAACCCGAGGAAAGGATTTCCTTGTGATCTTTGTTTGAGCACAAACTTCACATTTCTCTACCTTACCCCCACACTTGGAGATAAGTCCTAAACTAGACATTCTGTTTATTCGTTTATAATGAACATGTCCTAGCCTATTATGTCACAACTCAAGAGTATAAGCAGAAGGAGTGATTGTATTAATTACATTAATTACATTGGACTGATTCACAAGCTGAATCTTGAATACTCCTTCGGTATAAAAAGCTTTCCCGAAATATGTTCCCTTGATAGACATCACAATCTAGCCAGCATTGATGTCCATCTTGAGGCATGCGTTGCAGAGTAGGCCTCCTGAGTTCAGGTTCTTGGCGATAGCAGGTACGTGCTTCACGCCTTGAAGCATCAGATGTTAGATGCATGAGACCTAGGACAGCGTTCTACTGCTGACACTGCGGCGTAGGCTGGACGTACCCACTTTTCGTGCCCTTATTCTAGGGTACGGGTCGTGACATCAGAGACTTCCCCGAAGTCAGCTTCAACACCACCGTCCCGATCCCGAGCACTTCAGCTTGTGCCTGGTTCGCCATCATAACCACTTCAGAAGTAGGTGTGTAGGTGGTGAACCACTCCTTGCTTGAGCAGATATGGCAGGAGGCTCCAGTGTCTACCCACCAGTCAGAGTTAGTCCTTACCGCATTAACCTGCGCAATCATAGCAACAACGTCAGCGATCATAGATACCTTACTAGGCTCTCCTTGCTCTGATTTCTTGGTCTTTGCTTTGCATTCACTTTTGAAGTGGCCCTTCTTGCCACACTTGAAACAAGGCATCTGAGACTTTGCCTTCTTTCGCTTGAAGGAAGTCCCCTTCACGTTTAGATTGTTAGGGTCCTTCTTCTTGCTGTGGGAAGCCGCATGCTTTCCCTTTGGTTCTTTGGTATGAACCAGATTGGCGTTAGCCAATTGCTTGGACAGTGCATCCACCTTTAGTTGAGCCCGTATCTGGTCCTTAACATAGATTTCCTATATTTCAAGACTGATCTCAAGCTTCTTCCTATACATATTTGCATAGAACTTACTCCACCCAGCGGAGAGCTTTAAGACAATCCCTCCAACAACAAACTTGTCGGGGAGGGGCATCGCCTCGTCTTCCAACTTCTGTCGTAGCTTCAGAAATTCTTTTACCTACGGCAGCATGGACTTCTCGTCCTCAAAGAGCCATTTGTGATATTTTTCAACCACAAATATCTTGCTCCTATTTTTGTCTTCTTCGTACAGTTTCTCCAGAGACTCCCATATGTTTCTGGCAATTGTCTTCTTACTGTAGGATTCTGCTAGGGGATCATCTATAGCATTCAGGATAAGCAGCCTACAAATGTTATTTTCTCTTCTCCACTTGGCCTGAAGTTTAGTAGCCGCAATGATTGCGGCAGCAGACCCAGTATCTGGAACGGTAGGTTCCTCTTCAAGAAGCACGTGATCAACGTCTCTGAGTTGAAGAGTGAGATAAACCTTCCTCTTTCAAACTTGATAATGCTCTCCATCAAACTTTTCTAACTTACAAAAGTCAGTATTGAGGAGTGAAGCATTAATATTTTCTATCGTAGCAATAAAGCTTTGAGATTGTTATTGCCGGGGCATAATTTTTTGATGGAAAACTGAGAAGATGAAACAATTATAAAAACAATGTTCCAACACAACACTTCTAGGAAGGTTGCGCAAGCATAACGAAGATCTAAAAAGATCTCGTTTTAGTATTACGAGAATCTAAAAAGATTTCGTAACCCACAGCAATCGATCGTAGTACTTCTAAAAAGAAGATACAATCAGAATTACTGGCAGCAATAAAGAAGGTGACTGGCAAAAGATGGAAGAACTCCTGTTGGGGTGAATAATCACCGTTGGTCAAAGCTTTATTCGCCCTACACGAACAGCTTCCATGAACCAGCAAGTTCGTCGGAGAACTTGGAACACTCCTGCTCTTCTGACTCCTCGGAACTCCCGTACAAAAGCAACGATGGTGCGGCACCTTTCCTCTCTCTCAAAGGCTGCTGGAATTCGCAAGCAAATTTTGACCAGAACTGTGTTAAAAAATACTTCTGAATTCTCTGTTTACTTGTGTTAAAAAAACTTCGTAAACTTTCTGTGGTGGCTTCTATTACTTGTATATATATGTGGCCTTGTGAGAGAGAGGATGCCTTATATAGGCCCTGTAGCAACTGTTCGGTTGCCACAAAGTTAGGGACATGGTAAAAACCACCCCGAACATGTAGCAACCGCCCAGAACATGCAAACACACATTCTGCTGCAAGTTGCGCCAACTGCGCGTACCCCGCGCACTGAGCCACTTGTGCCAACCTGCGCCACTGCGCGACCTGCGCCACCTTGCGCCACTCGCGCAACGTGCGCCACGCGTGCAACCTGCGCAACCGACGCAACCGGCACAACCTGTACGCAACCTGTACGCAACCTGGCGCGCACCCTGGTCGCACAAACTGTGGCGCCCATGAGCCCATGAGCCCAAGTCTGAGTCCGAGTCCGAGTTCGAGTCGCTAAGCCCCTACGGGGCTTGGCTGCCATGGAAATAAATTTCCCAAGAGCAAAAAGCATGAATGCTTTCTATTGTTGATTTAGCCTTTTTCCCATTAGAAAAATAACCCCACATGGCACACCCATGTGCACCTCCACACCACATGTGCATCTCTAAACTAGCAAAGCTAATATATATAGATACAACTCCTTTGGTCTAGCCGATGTGGGACTAAAATTTACTTTGTAAAAGACCAAAACCCTACAATGAGCACATGGATTCAAATTAAATTGATATAAATCAATTATATGTTTCGTTAAATGAGGATTAAAGGTCCTCGGTAAAATATATCCTCATCTTTTTCTTCATATTTTAGGTGAATTGTTCATATAAGGTCTCTGAAGCTTTGAGATACATGTCCTATATTTATCTATATATTGGATATTATAATTACTACAATACCACTTTGTTGAGATAGTGGTATGACAACTTGCTTTGATGACTAACTTCGAAGGAGAAGATGTAGAAAATTGATTTTGGTGGAAGAGAAGATTGATAGCAGAAATCAACTTTATGATAGCACTTTATAGTTTGTGTTGTTTAACAAAACAAGGAAAGAGCACTATATTTCTCCGGTTCTTCTAAAAGTCTACACCTTTATATAAGGATAATACTAAGTTCTTTTACAAATATAATATTTGAATCTCTCTAGAATATAAGACAATTTTATATTATTTCTAAAGATGGAACATCCTTAAAATTATGCGAGTACGGAAATAAGTCCAATGACCAACCCAAGCCCAATGTACTGGACTAACTAGATTTGTGTGCACAAAATCAAATTTATTATCAACACTATATAGATCTCAAGCTTAGAAAATAAATTTATATGCATACAGAGCATTTAGACTAAAAAAATTGGAGCCAAATTTATGTCACATATATATATATATATATATATATATATATATATATATATATATATATATATATATATACCACGATCTGAGCTGGCGTGGGACAGAATCGGGCGTCCCGTGCATGAAAACTCATCGGCTAGGGCGCCGCGTGGGCGGTCGAGGATCGGCACCATTCTACCACGGGTATAAACGACGGCCGACCACGCGGCCTGTCGTGCGACGCCCAATGGGCTTGGGGAAGACGTCGTAAGGGCGTCGTACGCATAGAACGGGTGGCTGGGCGGAATCGGCTGTCGTAGGCGTTGTGAAGACGTCGGGGACGCCTTCAGCATCGTGGGCTAAGCGAGGCATTGAGTTGCTGGCGTCGAAAGACGTCGGCCGTCCCGTGAGGCTCTGGAGCACGCAGAGTGCGCGAGGCGTATGTGCCGGGCGATGATGAAAAAGCCAGTGCGGACAGGATTCGCACGAATAGTCCGAAGATACATGACGACCGGCTAAAAATCGTGGGCGGGAAGACACACGATTTAACTGAGCTCGCACGTGCTGGAGAGAAAAAAAGAAAATATATATATATATAAAGAAGAAAGAAACTTTAAAGAAGTATCAGGCATAAAATGTCGAAGCCTATACAAAAGAGCACGACTCGCGCTAACTGGAAGAAAAACACAAAACCGGTCAGCCGGAAGCGAGGTTAATGCAACTTCTTCCAAAAACTGCTCGAGGAGTGAGAGCAGCGAATGCTAACTTTGCTAATTTGTCTGAGAACCTCTCAGAAAAGCTGAGAGGCACTGAGTTGGCACCCTTCATATCTGTGCTTGTTCCTATTCTTCCATAAAACCTAAATGCCGGCGGCTGCGATGATCTAGTGGCCGTAGGAAAGACTCTACTTGGCGAGGAGATCGTTGAAGCCCCCTTCCTGTTGGTTTGGGTGGCATCTTCTAGAGAGGTTGGTCCACAGCTGAGAGGCGAGATCTCCTGAGAGTAGTACTTGATCTGCTAATTCTGCTATCGAAGAGAAACAACAATGGCATCTCGATGCAAGGTTATAACTGAGGGAAGTGAGGGAGTCGTCGGTGGGTAGCTTTCTTCTCTACGCTCTCCAAATGAGGATCGATCATTTGTTTGGGATGTAGGACTGCCAGTAAGGGGCGGTGAAAGGGGAAGGCACTCCAACACCTTTAGCCGCAATTCTGGCCAAAGCAAGAGTGAACTCGCCACCTGCCGTCGAGGACCACCGAAGAGCGCTGTCGATGTGTCTAACCATCAAAGATTCTACGGTACTTCGACCGAGGAGAATATGGCGCCACCACAACTTTATGGAGCAAGCAGCCACAATGTGCGCTAATCTGTTGAAACCCAGACCGCCTTCGTTGGTGGGTTTGGCCATGGTGTCCCAGTTGGCCCAGTGGTGTTTGTCTTTGCCGTCACTGTGACCCCAAAAGAAATTGGAAAGAAGAGACTCAAGCGATGAAAATACCTTCTCCGGGGGGAGCAAACCGCCAGGGTGTAAATAGGGATAGAAGAAAGCACATGTTTGATCAGAATCATCTTACCCACCGGGGAAAAGGTAGTGTTGTGCCATCCTTCGATTTTTTTGGACTTTCCTGACAAGACCTTCAAAAATGTCCAAATTTGATTTTCTGTAAACCAGCGGGCATCCGAGGTAGTGGAATGGCGGATAGGCTGTGGCGAATGAGGTCAGATTGGTGAGAGTCACAGAGTGGTTTCTATTGGCTTTATGGTGGGTATAGATGACGCTTTTGTTGGGGTTCACACGTTGCCCTGAGCATCTGGTGTATTTCTCTAGCGTTCTATGGACCGCCTCTACCGATCCTATGTCCCCCGCCGAGAAGATGAGAATATCGTTCGCATATGCCAGATGCGTGATCAAGGGACAACCAGTTGTGGTGTGGAAGTGATAGATTCTGGGGGTATTGGCTAGGCTGTTCAGATTTCTACTGAGAGCTTCGGCCGCAGTGATGAAGATGGTAGCAAAAATAGGGTCTCCTTGTCTGACCCCTCGGCTCTATTTGAAGAATCCGGCCGCTTGCTCGTTGATGATGATGGAGAACCAGAAATTGTTGATGGATCTGAAGATGATGTCGGTCGACGATTCGGAGAAACCGAAGGCCTTGAGCACCCATATCATAAATTGTCAGTCCAAACGATCGTGTGCTTTCTCCATATCCAGCTTGATGGCCACATTCCCTCTCCTGGATGGGAATTTCAAGCACGTGATCATTTCTTGGGCTAGGAGGATGTTGTCTGTGATGTTACGCCCTTGGACGAAGCCACTTTGTTCTTTTGAGATAATCTTGGGTAGGAGGGTGGACATGCGAGTCGCTATGATCTTAGAAATTATTTGGTGAAGGTGCAATGACTGATGGGGCAGAAATCTTTGAAAGTCTCCGGGTTGTCTTTTTTGGGGATGAGAATAAGGTTAGCACTGGAGATGGATTTGGGGTATCTCGCTCCCTGAAAGAAGGCAATAGCCGCTTCTAGGAAATCATTGGCGATGATGTCCTAGCAGGTGCGAAAGAATACCCCAGAGAAACCGTCGGGTCCGGGGGCACTGTGCTCGTTTAGAGCCCACATCGCCGCTTTGACTTCTTCAGCGGTAGGGGGGACCTGAAGCTGTTCGTTCTCTCTATCACTGATCATGTTAGGAATCTTGGACAGGAGATCGGCGTCTTTTAGAATGGGGTCTTTAGTGAATAATCTGGTATAGTAGTTGGCGGCTGCCTCCTGAATGCTCCTTTGATCTTTCAGGAGTAGGTCGTTGTCATCTGAAATTTGATGCAGATTCAGTTTTTGTCTCCGACCTCTAACGCAGGAGTGGAAGAAAGCTGAATTTCTGTCTCCCTCTGTGTCCCAACCCAGCCTGGCTTTCTGCTTCCAGAATTCTGTCTTGACCTTTAGTCGATATTTGAGGATAGCCCCGGTGAGGTTAAGTGTGGCACGGTACTCCTGCGATCTGTTCGAAGCGAACATAACCTCTGCCCAGATTACATCATCCTCCGCCATCTTGATTTCCTGGAAGATGTTTCCGAAAGCGTTCTTGCTCTAGGTCGCCAGCACTCTTTTGGTTGCTTTGAGCTTAACGGCAACACGAAACAGGGGGTCCGGTTCTGTGGGTATACCCCATGCTATCGCTACGATATTACTGAATTGCGGATGTAAGCTCCAGAAGTCCTAGAATCGTAATGCTTTCATGATTTGGATTGCTGCTAATTTCTATGAGTAGGCGAGAGTGATCTGATTTTGTGGTGTTGAGGTGGGATAGTTTGGAGATGAGGCCCATGTCAGACCAGCGGTTGTTGACCAAAGCTCTGTCTAGACGTGAATACTGTCATCTGACCCCTTCCTGCATGTTGCACCAAGTGAACTTGTTGCCTGAAAAGGGTAGGGAAGTCATGTGGGCGTTGAAAATGAAGGTGTTGAAGTCATTCATGATCGTCTGATGAGGTGGCCGGCCCCCAGACTTCTCCTCTCTAGTAGAAATAGTATTGAAGTCTCCGACACACAACCACGGGAGATTGCTACGAAAGTGGTGCGTATCCGCCAGAGTATTCCAAAGCTCCTTGTGCTCGTGAAGGTCACAACTGCCGTGCACTGCGGATATGAGGGATCGGCACTGGAGCGTTGGGTGCTATACCCAGCAAGAAAGCGCTTGTCTAGAGTCATGGATGGCGCCAAAATTGATATCGGGGCCGAAGAACATCCAGATGTCGTTGCACCCAGCTACCGCGGTCGGAAAGCCGAGCGTGAGTTTGAGAGCTTTGAGTTTTTTTGAGGAATTTTGGGTTCTGTGATGACTAATATGTCAATGCGGTGGATTCTCTTGAGGCAGTGTCACGATCCGCTACCCAAATTGTTGGGCCGGGCCGAGTCATGTCCAGCCTACGCTTGAGATAAAGCGTAGTAAGCTGTTCTAAAGTCAAACAACATATGATCAAAGTGAGCTAACAGTTCTATATGTCATTTTGAGTCAGAATATATCCCAAACACAAAATCATCTCATATATTAATATGTTCCGAATACATGGCCAAAATATAAAACTGGATACAGGTCCAGTAACAAAATACATAGTCTAAGACATGACTGCTCTCAAAAGTCCCGAGCAACTAAATAAACTAGACGAGTTTCTCCGCAGGTACATCCTCGTAAGGTAAAGTCTGATCCTCGATGGCAACTCCATAATAGGAATCACATAGCAACTCCTCCTCGGTAAGTATACCTACAACGTTATCCTGTCAGGACGGGAGAAAGTACTGATTCTAACAAACTAAATATACGAAGCATGAAATGAACTGAAGTGTAATAAACAGGAATCATGGCATATCACAATCTATCATGGCAGGGTAAGGTCCAACACTAAAATATCCAAAAATCACACAATACATCGCAAGTCATAATTATTTAATAAATAAATCAGACTGTACTCTATGTTCCAAAAATTATTAAGATAGGCAAAAGCTCAAATATACATAAAGTAAAGTACCAAGATTATCCTTGTTAGTTATAGAAATTTATACTAATTTTTCTGGAATTTAAAAACCCTCATAGATATTTATTAAAAATCAGTAAACATAAGTACCCTAAAAATGAGTTAAGTTTTCCTTTTTTTATAAAATGCCAAAATTACAGATTAAATCGTGAAAAAATTATATTAAATTAGCTAAATTAACATATTATTTAAATACAATTTTTTCCAGATTTTTACAGCAAAAACTATATATAAAAATACAAATACAACAAGTTACAATTTCTGGAAAATAAAGAATTAATTATTTAATATTTTATCCATGTATACGAAATTGAACCGGAGTCCAGATACGGGACCCAAAGTCATGAATCAAGTCCGATATGACTCGTACAGGCCTTGAATGTATTTAGGCTCATTTAAATCCATAGAACCCCTGCTAGGTCTGGACTCAACTGGCCATAATTCACAGTTTATGAAAATACTAATTTTAAATACGTAAGTAATTAATAATAAAATAATATATTTTAATGCAGTAAAATATACATATCAATAATATTTATTGACAATAAAATAACACGTAAATATAGCATAACTATATTAGTATACATAAAAGCACAAGGAGTCCAGATACGGGACCCAAAGTCATGAATCAAGTCCGATATGACTCGTACAGGCCTTGAATGTATTTAGGCTCATTTAAATCCACAAAACCCCTGCTAGGTCTGGACGCAACTGGCCATAATTCACAGTTTACGAAAATACAAATTTTAAATACGTAAGTAATTAATAATAAAATAATATATTTTAATGCAGTAAAATATACATATCAATAATATTTATTGACAATAAAATAACACGTAAATATAGCATAACTATATTAGTATACATAAAAGCACAAGTTTACATATATTTAAAAGCATATATATATATATATATATATATATATATATATATATATATATATATAAAATATATATATATATATATAAAAATATATATATATATAAATATATATATATATATATATATATATATATATAGAAATTATTATATAGAAAAAAATATATATATATAGAAATTATTAATATAATAATATATATATAAATGCTGTATATGACAGTATATATATAATATATATAACAGTATATATAATATATATCTATATAAAATACATATACATATATATATATATATATATATATATATATATATATATATATATATATATATATATATATATATATATATATATATATATATATATATATATATATATAACTCAGCCCAAAACCCATTGGGCCCAAACCCATTATAAACAGTAAACCCATTAAATAAAAAAATCCATTACTGTGCGGGTTTAAACCCGTTAGCATTAATTTAAACCGATAACCCATTATTATTTAACCCGTGTCCTGACAGTTAGGGACACGAGCGTTGAATCTGACACCGAGTCCTGTGTCCGAGGGAAACACGAAGATTCTGACACGAATTTCTCGTGTCCGAGTCCGCCACTAGACTCACTGACACGAGACGACCTACCTATGTGAAAATGAGACACGAAAGCAAAGTAGACACGAAGACACACGTACGTGTCCGACCTTGGTCGACGTTCGGGGCGGATGCGCGGGGGAGGAGACGTCGGGGTCGTCAGGAAAAAATTGAGCCGGGTTCGTCTCATTGAGGAGAACAAGATAGTGGTGGTGCGCGGCTACGGCGATGGCTGGAACGGCGGCGCTCTTAGATCTAGGTGTCCGACGAACTCGTCGAAGAAGAACAGGCTAGAGCGGCGGCTGTGGTGGTCGAGAAGTAGAATAGGGTTAGGGTTTCGAACGGGGGGGGTCTATTTATAGGACTGGCCGGGTTTAGATTAGGGTAGGGTTTAGGGTTAGGGTTTAGGGTTAATCGTCGGAGACGACGGCGGAAGGAAGGCGGTGATCGTGGGGAAATTTTGCAGAAACCCTCCCCCCAAAAAAAATTAGTTATTACACTAAGCCCCACCGCCTGTCAATATGCAATTTCCAAATTGCATAATCACCCCTTCGCACAGTTCTGTGCAAATTTAATTTGCACAAAAGATTCTAATATTGCAAACTGTATTAAAAATATTTTAAAAAAATTACAAAAAGCTATTAAAACAATTCAATAAATTATAAAATGATATTTTTAGGTTTTAAAACCATTTAAAAATTATTAAAAATTCTACAAAATTCCTAATAATTATAATAATTTATTTTAAGGATAAAAATGCTATTTGAAATTAAAATTCCTTATTTAAAATATATATAAAAAAGGGCTTACAAATCTTTCTTCCTTGAAAAATTTTGTCCTCGAAATTCACAAGGATAGAAGACCCTACAAATATTTAATATAGCAAGTAATTCAAACAATGACTAAGGCTACTATTTAAGACTAACCTCTACGGTATCAAACGGGAACGGATGGTTCCCTCGAGGCTGGTGGGTCGAACAAGTAAGGATATCTCTCCCTCATGTCCGACTTCCTTTCCCAAGTAGGTTCCCTGGAGAGTGACGGCTCCAAGCTACTCGGACCAAGGGTATGACTTTGTTCCTCAACCTCTTCTCCCTTCGGTCCAATATCTCTACTGGCTGTTCAGTAACCGCAAGACTCGGTCCGATCTCAAACTCTGAATGATCTAGCACATGGCTGGGGTCTGGAACGTATCTCCTCAGCTGAGACACATGAAAGACATCATGAACCCCCGCTAGGTTGGGTGGAAGTGCAACCCTGTAAGCTACCTCTCCGATCCTGTCGAGTATCTTGAACGGTCCAATGTATCTAGGGCTCAACTTGTTGCCTCGTCCGAATCGGATCGTCCCTCTAGTAGGTGCTATCTTCACCAACACCATATCTCCGTCGGCAAACTCCATCAGTCTGCGACTAGCATCAGCCCAGTGTTTCTGCCTGTCCTGAGCAACTCTGAGTCTATCTCTGATCATCCTGACCTTCTTTGCTGCCTCAGTGATCATCTCTGGCCCAAGCATAACTCTATCCCCAACATCATCCCAAAAGAGCGGTGTAGGGCATCGTCGTCCATATAGTGCCTCGAATGGAGACATACCATTACTGGCTTGGTAGCTGTTGTTGTATGAAAACTCTACCAAGTACAGATGGCTCTCCCATGATCCACCAAAATCCAGCACACAAGTCCTCAGCATGTCCTCTAGCATCTGAATCGTCCTCTCGAACTGTCCATCGGTTTGTGGGTGGTACATTATACTGAACTTGAGCCGACTGCCCAACTCCTCCTGCAAGCTCCTCCCGTAATGGGACGTGAATCTGCTATCTCGGTCTGCTACGATGCTCACCGGTACTCCGTGCAAGCGAACTATCTGCTGCATGTATAGCTCCGCCAACTTCTCGGTGAAGAACCCCACCTTGAAGGGTATGAAGTGAGCACACTTCGTCAGCCTGTCAACTATGAGCCATATGGCATCTTTTCCTCCTTGGGAACGAGGAAGCCCTGAGACGAAGTCCATCGTAATATGTTCCTACTTCCACTCGAAAATGGATAATGGCTACAATAGACCAGCTGGCCTCTGATGCTCCGCCTTGACCTGGTGGCAAACTAGGCATCTCAAAATAAAATATGATACATCTCTCTTCATCCCGTGCACCAAAGATGTTCCTGTATGTCATGGTACATCTTGTTGGCACCAGGGTGAATAGAATATCGTGATCGGTGCGCCTCCTACAAGATCATCTCTATCAGCTCCCCCTTCGGCACGTATAACCGGCTGTCGTGCCTCAAGGATTCATCCTCTGCTATGGTGAAGTCATCATGCAAATGTCGATCTATCATCAGATACCATGCCATCGGATGCCTGCTCAGCGCATCCGCCACCACATTTGTCTTTCCGGGGTGATACTGTAAATCGATGTCGAAGTCCTTCATCAACTCCAACTATCTTCTTTGCCTCATGTTCAGCTCCTTCTGCGTGAACACATACTTCAAGCTCTTGTGGTCAGTAAAGATTTCCACTCGCTCTCCGTATAAGTAGTATTTTCATAACTTGAGTACAAAGATCACCGTAGCTAACTCTAGATCGTGGGTAGGATAGTTCCGTTCATGAGTCCATAATTGCCTAGATGCATAATGTAATGACCCGCTCTGCCCTAGCGGAACGCCAATTCAAACGGCAAGTGCAACGACTCAAATGAGCCTCGACCCGAAGAGTTGGCATCGACCTGATGAAGAATCGATGCAAGGCTTATATTGGCCCGTCAAAGATGAATCTAGACTTAGACTTTCAAAGGTGCGCTCGGAGTATCGCTCGGCCGATGCGAACATCGCTAAGGTGGGTGGCTCCGATGAACCTGTTTTTGCTTAGCCTAGACAGATAACAATACGGGCACTATGGCTAGAATCACTAGACGATAACACCGTGCATGCTAATAAATGACTCAATGTACCCAGCTAAGGGAATAATCCCATCTTGTATGCTTGTATAGAATATGAAAAAGAACATGGAAAATATGAGAACTCTTATACCGCACTCTACGCTTGTGCTAAGACACAAGCTTACATTCAAGTTCCCTATGCGTTCAACAAGAAACAATAAATAGTTTGCAACAATGAAACGGAAGACTATCGACATAGTCGTTCCGAGTAGAATATATCAACATTGGAAGACTTCGGACCGATGGGTCGCCAAGGCGACTCCCGCACAGGGAGTTGCCTAATGTATGAATGAATGAATGAATGAACGAATAAGTGAATGAATGAATCAATGAATGAATGAATGAATATGAGAATGAATGAATATGTGAATGAATCAATGAACGAACGAACAAGTGAAAGAAAGAATGAATAAGATAAGAAAGAAAGGAATGGTTTGCGACATGTATGACAGGGACGTGCATCGGGGCTCGCTACCCGTACTGCACGGACGCTGCCGCCAACCTGGTAGATAACGCATTATGGCTAAGGGTTAGCCTATGGCTCAGAGACAGCCGTTTAGTTAAAATGACAAGTCAATACGAAATGGTCGTGGACAATCCCATCATATACAGGAGGTAGAAAGAATAAGGGATTCCGCGGCACGATCAATAGGAGGATCGTGGCCGACCTAGGCAGAATCATGGCTTACAGGCTGTTTGGGTGGGGGCTCGGACACTCAAAGAGACGTAAGGCCGAGTATTTCAAAATACTATCAAGATGTACCAGCCATCATGCTATGATAGGTGAGAATACCAAAAGGGTATTTCAAAAGACTATCAAGGTGCACCAGCACGCTATGATAGGTGAGAATACCAAAGGGGTACTTTAAAATACTATCAAGGTGCACCATCACGCTATGATAGGTGAGAATACCAAAGGATAATATGTCCAAATTGGCTTGTGGTGCCAGCGACTGGTGCATATAGATAAAGTGGGCTTTGCTGGTGGCAATCCACGTGCAAGTCCTTGCGTTGAAACAAAGTAATCTAAGTTAACTGAATGAAGCGCCTTCTGTACAGGCTTGAAATGTAACACACCAAATGATAAAGAGTACTTCATGCAAATGAGTTAGAGAACATGTCTACGACGTGCTAGAATCTAAGGCAGGGACACGCCCTCGATACTGAATGTTTACATGAATTACGTTAAGTTGTTATGCATGAATTGTTGACTAACTTGGTTTACTTTGGACAGGGAAGATCGGACGGTAAGTATGGGTAAGTCGTGTATGTATTTCCATACAAACACTTGGAATTGGTAACACGAGATAGGTTATAAATATACCATGAAACTGACTATAAGGCAAGATTAGAAAGACTATGAATGATAGACGGTGCACAAAAGTAAAAAAGAACATGTTTGGTAATGATAGCATTATGGGCGAGCTAGCCTCCCCACCAGTGCATAACAATATACTGATAACCCCAGAGATTGCTTGCAGGAAGCATAAGACGTCATCGGGTACGGAGCTTCCCTCGAACGTGCTAAGGCGCAGAGCCAACTCTGGAGCCTTGGAGCGTTGCAAGGAGCTGAAGCACCATATACAGGACATAATGTATTGGAACATCGCCATGAATCATTCTATGTTGTAAGCCACTTGGCACGCCTTTTATGTTTCAGAGAGAGAGAGAGCTTGAGAGACTTGTAAACTCGGCCTAGCGCCGCTTGTAAACTTCTTGAAAATCAATAAAGAGTTTGAATTCGCTTCAACTTGTGTTCATTTACTTTCCGCTGCAATTGGGGACACTTTGTGCGACTCTGTGGCCTAGCTCAAATCGGCCGTTTCTGGAGATTAGCCTTTCACGGGCGCAACCTAGGCCTATGCGGCATCACGCCTTAGCGAGGACGATCGCTCCTACGGGATCGGGGCCTGACAGATTGGTATCGGAGTACGACTTTATGTCCCTGGACTTTATTTCAATTTTTTCAGTTTTGAAAGCTCGTTTTGAAACAAAGAAGTATACGCTCTCTCTCGATGTGCCTTGGGATGTTCCATACAATAAGTCTAATATTTTTAAAAGCTCGTACGAGTACTCGGTTGGACATGATTGATAGGCAAAGGCCTTTTTGCCAAACTACGACGGACTTGAGTTGGTAGGAACCAGTGCTAAAAGTTAGTAAATGCAGTTCATACCTGAATAACCTTATGCTGACGATAGCGAATGAGTACACGGGATCGAAGTATAGTTCGAGTGGGATGGTTATACACACAGCCTTTTGGCTAAGTTGTGTCGAGTATCGTGCACCTAGACCTTCTGGTGCGAACGAGTTTGCGAGCGAGATCGACTATCGCTCGGACGAGAATAAGTGAGACTTAGAATGTATGTTGATAGAGACGCTACTTGACCAACGCTAAAGCGAACGCGGGAAATAGTTCTTAGACTTTGAGGAACGGGAGAACGCGCAATTGAACAAGTCGATTGTGAGTCGAATGACCTTTTGAGGATTTGTAGAATGACTTGACCCCGAGTGGTGTATGTGATAGCTTCGAAGAAGAATAAGAGTGAGTGTCGACGACTAGTCGAGTGGGTCGAACCCTGAGTGGTGTATGGACGTTATAGAAATTGTTCGAGCGAAACTAAAGGATTTACGGATAGAACGAGTATGTCAGCAAGCGATGATATCGCACAATGCCTTAGAACGAGTAACAATTAGTTGGTTGCAACTTCGATAGTCTCAAACGAGATATTGTTCGGACGAATTGTGAATGTATAGTGCAAGTACAAAACAAGTTGAGTAGAGAATTAGAACGATGAAACAAATAGAGGTCTTGGTCAAAGAAATATAGAAGATCGTGCATGCGAATTTGAATATAGTCGAATGGATTGAAACTTGAGTTAAGGTAAAATATCCATGGACGAGATCGAAGATAGCACGATCGGAAGATAGCGTGCATAGGAAATATTGGTTTGAAGATATGAGAATGACTAAGGATTTGGAATAGATGTCGCTCAAGGACGAGTTAGCACGAGACAATGCGATTTGAGGAATTAAGTTGCACGACTTGAATTTCGTTGCAAAAAGGAAGATCGTCAGGTTATGTACATCATCGATGGTATTGAGGCGTATCAAAGATCGATGTACGATAACTCGAGGGTACTCTGATTCGATGAATGATGATCGTGTTAGAAGTTATTATTTCAAAGGATGCTATGTTGGGGATTGGATAGAATGAATGTTTGGATGAAGAAGAGAAATGACTTGATTGTTCCGTGATAACCACAACGACAACGATCTTGTCTTACGCAAGCGCAACTCCAGCCTCACACATGCGTCACGTCGAATTTGGGATGATCGTTCTGTGTGAGCGTTGGCATGGTGATTCATGTCCAGCGGGAATCATCGAACTCGAAATATCATGACATGGCAATTTTGATTGCTTCGACTTGTGGTTTGAAGCAAAGGCGAATTTGAGGATTGATAGGACTTATAATTGGAGACTAAGTAAAGTTAAGGATTGAATAGACCCATTCTGCGTATCAAAAACGAGTAAGTCTAGACTCAACGCAAGAGTTACGTTCCGATGAGGACGATTATTCCGCGAAAACGTTGACATGGTAATTCATGTCCGCCGTGGATAATCAGACTTGCGTGAGATCGGGGCGCAATATATTGTAATGCTAGATGACCTTGTGATCTACTACGTGAATTGGATAGGATAGATAGGTGGATTGTATCAAACATACTTGAAGAGATAGACTACAAAAATTGTTAGTGTAGACATACGATATTAACATGTCGAGGATTCGGTTGAGGATAACCTATCATAGGATGACTTTTCTAAACGAGCTCAAACTTGGAGCAGAGAATGTCTCGATGTGAATAGGGTGAACACTGCTTGATGTTTAGAAATTTGAACGAAACAAACTTGGGTAGAAACTCCCGTACAAACAAACAAATGGTTTGACCATAGGATTTGGGGCGAGCGTCATGCAATGACTTTGCACAAATGAACCGAGAACTTGACTTGTACCTATGACCTGGTGAGCTGACCTAGCGGATAGACGGACGACCCTATGCCGAGTGATTAAACCTGTGTGATTGATATTACAGTATCATCTGGACGGACGATAGACTTGGGGCAATAAGACTTAGAGTAGGACGGAGAACTGGGAGTGTGTGTGAACGACGACAAGATTGGCCCCAAATAAAGTAAACAATAGGAATGGATGATGCGCAAGTAAAGTTGGGATAACGAATTGAATCATTGATAAGAAGATGTACTCGATGATAGTGCAATACTTGGTCTCGAATCGGACGGGAAGTACTTAGACTTGGTCGACCCCGCTAAGAAGAAGTATTGATTTCATAGACAAGAATGCTTGAGAAGCGAATCGGATTATCTCAAGGACCGAGATAAACGATAGTGAGACGCACATGAGTTCGGTTTTAATCGAAATTAGTAAAACGATCGGCAAATCAAAACTATCACGAGTAGCTTGTCCGACTTCGCTAATCGCTAAGCTTGGTTGAAATGTACGTATTCGGGGGACGCCTTGAATATGTGCACAATCCAAACTCAGTGATATGATGAACTCGAATGTAGCTGCAAGTGGGTGTTGAGATACGCATAAACAAAAGTGAGTTTGTCTCAGCCTACGAACCTCGTATTTGATGAATTACAACGTGCCTCTGTAGAAGCATGGAAAATATTAAAGAAGGATCCATGCGGCCAGGAAACTCCATACGGCTCAGGAAGCCCATGCGGCTCACAGATTCATGTGGCACGAGGGGCTATGCGGCTCAAGACGTCCTATGCGGCTCAGAACAGGAGACACGTGGCTTAAAAAACAGTTCTCCCCTCCTGCTTTAATTGCTGTGACGACTGACAACTCTGAAAAAGTGGCAGTCCTGACACAAAAGTGGTAATTATGACTCTGTCATAATGACAGACCCCTAGGGAAGTGAAGGAGATCTCTGACACAATCTCCCAAAATCCAGAAAATGCCACGTGGCCCTGACACGTGGACGATCATATGCGGTTCGAACGAAGACTTCCCATGCGGCTCAGAATGGAGCCGTTCTATGTGACTCAAGCGGAGGCCTTCCTATGCGGTTCAAGAGGACCATTTCCATACGGCCCAGACGGATGCATCCCTATACGGCTCGCAATGATCATCTCCATGCGGTTCAAAGGTTCAAAGGGGGGAGCCACTACCCAAGCAGCCCTGACACGTGGCCCGAACCTTATGTGGCCCAAATCTTATGCGGCTCAATCTTCATGCGGTTCAGAGCCCCCCAGTGGCTCCGAGGACACGTGTCCTAAGCCGATCAATCTCCCAGATTTATTGCAATCAGAGATTAGGTCAAATCTCAATAATCTGGGACACGTGGCAGGAGAATAAATCAAATTTATTCGCAG
This sequence comes from Iris pallida, assembly GCA_029216955.1. NCBI lineage: Eukaryota > Viridiplantae > Streptophyta > Magnoliopsida > Asparagales > Iridaceae > Iris > Iris pallida. The sequence continues at coordinate 1,709,917 of JANAVB010029418.1, read as the reverse complement.
ACATCAGAAGAATCATTATGAGGAAGATTTATTCCAATCAGTATTAATTGCTGATGAGATTTGCTGTAATCTATACTTAAGGGTTCAGATTCATCACAATCAAAACAAATTACCTAGATTGACCAATCCACAGGCCGCCGCTATCTCCGAGAAGCAATCATTTGCAACCCTAATGATCACACCCCATTCCTATAAATAGCAGGGTGCCATTCCCTTGTAAGAGACATACACATATACAGAGAGAGGCGTACATAGGAGCACTTTTCGAGATCAGAGAGAGCACCAGAGTACTTGGAGAGAAGAGCAGAGAGAGCAAAGGGAGCACTTCTTCCAACGCCAAGCAATCTTCTGGAGCCAAGGCTGCATACCGATCGTCCAAGGAGTAAGGCAGAGCTGCCGTCGCTTTTCCGAGCCTCTATCGTCACCCTCCAGAATCTAAAATAAACAATTGTACTTAGACTGCTGTACCTAGGTTTTCGTCCCCAGGCTTTCTTTGTACAAGCGAGTTTGTAACGTGAAGTAAAAGTCCAGTCCTCCGATAATTGTTCTGTCCTTTTATATTTTATGGCAAATACGATGGCGACTCTGCTGGGGACAAACTTCTCCACGACTGAGGAGTTGGTGACGCAGTCGGATGTAGCCAAGCTTGGCTCCACGCAACAGAAGATGGTCGTCCGTTTTGACCAACAGGCGTTTGAAGAGATGCTCTCTGAAGGAAGTGCTGGTCCGATCCAGAAGCGAACACGCACAAAGAAAGCTCGCTGCGAGTGGAGGCCAAAATTATTTGCTCCCCCACAAGCTCTGGACGGGGTATTCTTTGCTACCCAAGACGGCGAGGGCGATTCTCATGCGGCTCCACTTTGAGCCGTAGAGAACTCTGCTGTTCCCAAGATCGACAAAGGAAAGCACTATGATACTGGACTTACAGGGACAAAGAGCGACTCTATGCGCTTCAAGAAGAAGCCGAGCACTCCTGTGGCCAAATCTGCCAACCACATGCAGGAGGCTCATGCGGGTAGATCTACCAGCCGCATAAAGAAAATCCATGCGGCCAGATCATCCAGCCGCATAAAGAAGACCCATGCGGCTGAGACTCCCAGCCGGATGAAGAAAGCCTATGCGGCTACGTCTGCCAGCCGCATACGGACCAATGATGACAGCCGCATGACGCCTACTCCACGCGGCTCTATCTTCGACCGCCTCTCGCACGGTCCTGATCTCTTGTGCTCCCAAGAAGATATGTCTGACTCTCTCTCCAGTATCACTTAGACTCTTCCTACTATGTGCCCTTACGCACTAGAGTGAAGAAGTCTAAAGCAGCGCGAGCCTGGCGAGTTCGGCCCGCTGATCTGACCTCTGATCATCTGAGCGTTCCGCATACTGCTACGCGGGCCTCGGATGGGAAGTTGTATAGAACAGCTCGAGTCCAGCCCCCAGCGGCAGACGGACAGAGAGGTTCGCAAAAGTTTCCTAAAATCTTGGGAACAAACATGGTCGGTCCAGACCCATCTGAATTGCGTGAGGCCATCCTCCACAAATACAAGAAAAGAGAAGATGCATCGGGGCGCAAAGAGTCCTCCCACGGACGTCACAGCATCCAAGTCATCGTCAACTGCTGCTGCAACAGCATGACGATACGAGAAGACCGACAGTCTGTCTTTCAAAGAGTACAACAGCCATCTTCAGAAGACGAGGCACTACCCGTCGTCTCCTGCAACTCTGTCCGGAAAGTCCCCGCTGATGGAAGGGGGGAAGAAGACGAATATTTCTAGCCCGAAGATCTCAACCACTGCGACTAAAAGACTGTCGTCTAAGCGGGTGCCCACCACCGGAGTTTTCCAAGGTACTCGCTCTAAGACGAAATCCGCTACAGTGGGAGATTCATCGTCCATAACGTAGGGGGTTGCTAAGGCTGGGGGTAGCACCCCTCCGAGCCTCCACAGCAACCCGATATTCTAAGAAGACGAGACGGGAGAGACAACTCTTCCATCGGATGTAGCAAACCTCGACGTCCCCGAGGACGTCCACAACTCCCATGACGAGGTGAACTCGGAGACTGGGGGTACTGTTCCTTCCGAGTCTGAGTCAGAAGGGAATATACCTACATACCCGATGACTTCTCACTACAGGGATACGATTCAGAGGGCGCTTCCTCCACCACTCCGTCTATCTCTCCTCATGTGAAGATGGTATTCATGACAGACAGTAACCAAGGTGGTTCCAGTGATCGCCAATGCATCGACACTCTAGAGGCCATACTCTATGCCTTGGTCAAGTCTGTAGACGAGATCAAAGCGGCCCTTCCAAATCTCCAAGGAGGGACGCCTGGCCAAACAAGTGCGAGTCCCGTGGTTAATGCGGACTCGAACTCAGCAGCACCGAACCCGGACAACAATCCTCCAGAAACAACGGCCCCTACCGCCGTGGACGAAGCACGCGAAGCGAGAAGAGAGGTCCAGGAGCTCCGAGCCATGTTCCACACTCGAGAAAACTCTCAAGACCTCAGAATACGGCAACCATACCCTACTGCATCGAGGGATGTTCGATTCCCACCAAGATATAAGCCGTTCAATATCAATCCTTATGATGGCAAGACCTCAGCAAGTCGGTACATCACTTACTTCGAGGTCACTACCGACCATCTGCCCCATGACGATGCCATTCTCACACGATTATTCATCGGGGCATTGGAAGGAGTCACCTTCGACTGGTATCGCAACCTGCCGGACAACTGCATCCACTCCTTCGCCGGCTTCAAGCGCATGTTCTTGGAGAGATTCTACGAAGTAGGGCAGGACATCACCATGTCCACCCTCATGGACGTCGTCCAAGGGGAGAAAGAGCTGACAAGGAACTACATCGAGCGGTTTCGTCAAACCGCCATGAAGTTGCCCTCTAAAAATCCAGATTCCTCCTTGATTGAAATTTGCCAAAAGAGACTCCTTCCAACAATCATTCTCTGGATGGGCGAAAGTCAATTCAAGGACTGGAAGACGTTCATCATCAGCGCCACAAGTACCGAATAACGATTGAAGATGGCTCGCCAGCTGGGATTGCACATCTCGAACGGAGAGAACAAGGGCAAGCGTCCTAACACCAATAATGACAATGGGGGTAGTCCCTCCAACAATCGGAACGGCAGTGGCAAGCAGGCTATGGTGGCCGACACGGCATAGAAACCTGAGCCAAAGCCGGCAGACAAACAATGGCCGCAAATCACTTACTCCTTCGAAGACGGTCACGTCAAGCCCATCTTGGACATGCTCATACAAGGGGACAGAATTCAGGTTCCACCACCAAGACGGGAACCATGGCCGGCAGAGATGGAGAACCCAAAGTACTGCCATTATCATCGCTATGTCCACCATGCTACACACGACTGCTACCAGCTAAAACGGTACATCCAAAATCTCATCGACTCGAACGCTCTGGCTATTGATTTCGAAGAGGTAACCGTGGCAGCCAATATGGTGTCCATATAATTCGGCAGCTTCCCTCCGACGAAAACTCAAGACGGGGTGGTCCCATCCCTCTGGCGACAATGGAGATTGCTAATCTTCTACCTCCCCGAGATCAGGCTGCTGGTCTAGTGCCCCTCACCACATCACGAGGAGATGTCATGTGGATCCATCCAGACTTGGTATCGGAAGTGACTCGGCCCATATCGTCTTCTATCTGCAAGAAAAAAATAGAAAAATCAGATCCTGCCGCATAATCTCGACAGACATCGAAGAAGCTACAGCCATCGTTACGTGGTCTGGGGCGCAATTCTAACCTGTGGTTGACAATCCAGCTGAAGATCATCAACCCACTACAACTGATGCTCCAGGACCGGCTCAGCCTTCGACGACCGATAAGCCTAGGCCGAGGGAGACTCGCTTCGACAAATCGCTCCGAAAAGAGGCAGCCCAAGGGTTGGAGAAGCCCTACAACTTCGACATCTTGGCACAATTGGCCAACACACCGGCCAATTTGTCATTATACGAGCTCCTGAGACTCTCCAAGGATGTTCGTGCGGCTTTGAGCGATGCACTCCAAAACGTCGACGTATACCTGGCTCACGTTAACCTCACGGGAGAAAACCCGTCTGCAGATCTCCAAGACAGCGCCTACACGGGAGCAATGCCCAACATTATCTTCACTCCGCAGGACATGCTCATCAAAACTAATCTACACGATCGCCCACTATACTACACTGGATACATCGGCGATGGAAAGGTGGATCGGATGCACATTGATCCTGGCTCTTCCATAAGCATTATCCTGAAGGGTCTGCTACATCATCTCTGCATCCCAATGCATTGCCTGACGCCTACAAGCACCGCCATTAGCGGTTTCAATTCGGGCAGGAGCTACCCTATTGGGAAGATTCGTCTGAAGTGTCAAATTGGTGACCTCCAATCCGAAGTCACCTGCTACGTCATAGATGCAGACACTTCTTACAATATCCTCTTGGGGCGCCCGTGGATACACGATTATATGATCGTGCCTTCCACGCTGCACCAGTACTTCAAATATGTCGATAAACACGGCTTCGTGAGGACGGAATTTGCTGATATCAATCCCTTCAAAGGGGTCGAATCTTACTACTCAGACTCCTGCCTGTACCAAAAATCGAAGAAGCATCTTGGTGAATGAGATGTACAAGCTAATACTGTAACACCCAGTTTTTCAGATGAGGGTAATTTTGAAATTTTATAATTATAATTATTATTTATTGATTATTATTTCATATTATAATTTTTGGTAATTTTTAATCATTTTTAAACTATTTAAAATTATGACTTATGATTTTGACATTTTACTATTGTTTGGTTTTAATTTCGAGGAATTTGTCACCCCCAATTTTCAGGAACAGGAGTATTTTGTCATTTTGTATTTTTGAAATATTTTTGAAATTTATTTTATTATTTATGATATTGTTTTGGGATTATTTGAGTCGGGTTCGAATTTCAGCTCAATCCGACTTGAAACGGGGACCCGGGGGTAGTGTTGACTTTAGTGGACCCACACATTAGTTAGCCATGGCCCACATGATAGAAATATTTTAGTTAGAGGTTAGACTAATTATTATGGATAAGGTTAGTGTGATTAGAGACTTTAGAATGACTAATTTAGCCCCAACCAATTAGCCCTTTCCTAATACTAATAGAATAGGTTAGTGGGGGCATTTTGGACCTTACCATAATAGGACAAATAGCCCCATATGGCTAGCCACTTTGGGAGAGGATAGACTCAAGTTCATTTCGTTATTCTCATCCACACTCTCTCTCTTGTTCTTCTCCAAATTTCTTGAGAGCAATCCCTAGCAATTTCTCTACCAAATCCTTCCATTTCGCCACCAAATCTTTTTTTTTCCTTCTCCATTCTAGCCAAAGAGAAAGCTACCCAAGTTTGGGAGGATTCGGAGCTCGTTCGTGTCCTTTTGGAATCTCTACGTGTCGGTGTCGCTCCGGGAAGGCTTTTCTTCGATTCGATCTACCGGGAGGTATAAATCCCTTCTCCTTTTCATTTCCTCATGCATATAGGTCTATTTTGAACCCATAGGAATGACCTCCATGGTTATATCTCTATTTCGTGTCCATTTCGTGTCCATTTGGAGGTCATAGGAGTGTCCTTTGTGTTCTGATTGTGTTCTAGTAGAAAAAAACCCCAAATTTTGACACACTATGTGTTGATGTTATGTATGAATGAATTATTACATGTTTAATCTCATATTTTTGTATTGGAGATGTGTTCTATAGTGTCTTATATATATATATATATATATATATTAGTGTAGAGAGTGAGTTCTTGATATATTATGTTATATACTTGTGTTTCTTTTTTCTCAAACTACCTAATTTCGTCATAATTTTTGTCCACGTTTTTAGTAACCAAAGCAACTTAGAAATGTCATAATTTTTATCTTAGAACTCCGATTTATCTTCCGTTTTTTTAAAAGAACCGTATCGAAGTTAGCTTTCCAAATATATATTTTAATAAGTCAAATTCTTTCTGTAACTTTCTGTAGAATTATTTGAGTGTCAGATGTACGAAAGACGAACGTGTTTCGATATTTTTGCGATTTCGGGAGCTTTCGGACACGAAAATGGAATCCGTTTAAAGTTTCGGAAAGCTAACACGAAGAGCTACAACATAATTTAATCCTAGAATTTAATGAATGCCCAATTGGTACAGTATTGGTTTTAAGTAGAAGAGTGACTATACAATATATGCATTTTGTGTAACCTATGAGCCTATGTAGTATGGATATTAAATGAATATAGAGTATGTAATGCATGAATGAAAAAATGATATACAATGTATGCATGAAAGTATATAATAAATTCTAGATATGAATGCAAGATATATATGTAATGATAGATATGAATGCGTAATGTACAAATATTGTAATACAATATATAATGATAACATGTATCGTAATGTAGAGTATATGATGCATGAATGAAATAAATGTTTGTAATATGTTAATATAAATACAAGTATCTAATATGCATGAATGTAAGTATAGTATAATACAAGTATACATGTATGTATCATGTAAATGTAATATACATGATATGTATGTATGTATGTATACAAGGTAAGTATGTATGTATGTATTTTTATAAACTGAGTTAACCTATAACCTTTTACACACATGCATTCATACACCCTTTAACATCATTTATCCTATGTCACATACACCTACCTATCACTAAATTTTAGAACATTAACACATATCCTTTCACACATGCCAAACACACACATACTCACTTACTCTTTTACCTCTCTTTCTCTATATATATATATATATATATATATATATATATATATATGTGCCTATATATATAGCTTTCCTATATGTATCTATGTATATAAATATGTGAATGTGAATAATATATATACATTATATGACTAAGTTTGTGTGCCTTGTTAGCTTATGGTTTAGTTTTGTGCTTGGTTCAGCAAGTGACTTAGGCTATGAGTTAGTAGCTATCTTGGATACTTGATTTGCATATACTTAGTTTGTTTAGACCTAGAATAACTTGTTTGACCTAATTTAGACTTGTTAGACCTAGTTTGACCATAGTTGACCTAGGTTTGACTTTTAGGGTTGACCAAGTTGACCAAGAGTTGACTTTGGTCTAGATTGACCTAGAATCATGTAGAATGCATAGTAGAACTTCATATTGTCATTTTGGAATTGTTGTGACTTGTGCTGTTCTGATTAGGAGCCAGACACCTCTCATCGGACAGTATATTTACTATGGACATTCAGACATCAGGCGAGTACATTCTCTGATAGTTCTCTCATTTACTTGTCAATTACTGTACTTCAGTTCTAGTTATTGTATGCGATTCTCTGTTACAACACGTGTGGATATTTATGGATTCATGTATACGATACACTTTTATTTTCTGGCCTCTATTACTGGTATTATCTCTATTACTGGAATCACCTACTGGAATCATTTAACTGGAATCATTTAACTGGAATCATTTACTCGTATCATTATATTTTGGCTGGACTCATCTTGAATCATTGTGTCAGAATTCTGGATTCACTTGCTGGAAGGGGAAATACTAGAGTAAGACATGTAGACATATCCCAATCTGGAATCTCCCAACTGGAATCTACTGGAATGATAGCCATCTCACACCCGGCCAGGTGTGTGATGTGCCGTATTACCTACAGCCGTTTACATGTCAAACTCGATATTTTAAAACATACTGCTAGAGTATAGGCTGGACTCACCCTGGAATCTTTGAACACTGACTGGAATTATCTCATACCGGACTCATCTTGTACTGGAATCACCTGGTATCAGATTCATATTGTCTGGATTTACGTTGGTCTTACACTTGTTTATATTTACTGTCTGGACTTATACCATGTTATCCTGGTTCAGCTAGTTCTATTTTTTTACAGTCTTCATTGCTATAATTCTTCTCTTGTTTAGTCATTTACTTTCCTTGTACTTTATTTTCTTTCTTACCATCACCTGAATATAAACTACCATTTTCATCAATACAACTGTTTATAACTGTTTTATAGTTCTCTGTCATTTACTTGGGTTTTCTTGATGAGGTGTGCTCGTTCCTGTCCTGACTGGACCTGTTGATAAATTTCACAGATAGCCTGGAGGTTGCCTGCTAGCCTAGAGGAGATACAGTAGAGGTTGTATAGTTAGTCAGTTGTATTGAGTTGTATTTATTCTATGGATTGCTCTATTGAGCTTTGGGATGTTTTCTGGGTTTGTGTAACTTAGACACTTAGACTTCTATCTGCTGTATCTCTTTTGGATTTCATGTTTTACCTATCTTTTATCTCGCTCTACCTTAGTTGTGATTGAGACTGTATCTGCTATGTCACCTCCATTCGGAGAGTATATACTGTATAGGTACCTTTATATTGTTAGATGTTTGACCTAAGACAGCGTTCTACCGCCGACACTGCAGCGTAGGCTGGATGTACCCACGTCTTATGCCCTTACTCTAGGGTGCGGGTCGTGACACGTTTTTAGTGGTGGCCCATGCAGGTCGAGTTTATGTAGTGGTATTCGAACTAGAGTATCACTACAGTCTGCAGTAGGATTAGGATATTTTTGGAGGTACTCAATCACATTAGGAAAAACTCTTAATCTGATTCCTTTTGTCTAAAATTGTTGCTTATTGACTTCCTTTGAATATAAAATGTTCTCCCTTAAATTTTTGCTTCATTCTCAGAAATTGCTTCTTGTTTTGATCTGCCTTTTTGATGGTTTTGAAGACACGATCTCATCGCTTCGGTTCGGGGGATACTATCGAGAGGCTGGCCACCTCTCATCCTGTTCATCAGGGCCTCGAGACCGCAGCTTCTGTCGTACCGACCCAGGTTGGCATTTTTGCTATATTGGAGGTGTACCTCCGTCTGTACAGAGACTTTTCCCTTCGTTTCTGGTTTCTCTCAGCAGCAGCGATTCATGCAGCATCAGCAGTAGAGATTTGTGCAGTATCAGCATCAGGCTGGAGGAAACCAGTAGGGCGAGCTATCGTTAGGATAGTCGAGGATGCACAGACCGTTGGAGATCTTGCTGCAAGTTCCGTTCTTCTCAATTCCATTCATGCAATTGTCTTTTATAATTACCTTGAAATCCGATTCCATCTGTTCCTTGTTGATTGATTAATTTTGTCATGTTACTTTTTTGTTGTGTTGTTTTTCTTCTGAGAAAATCATATGGGCTAGGTCGCCTAAATCATGGGATCTAGAATCCTCGATAGTCGTGTTAGTTGGCATAGTGAGGACATATAGTCAGATTTTGGATGTATTCTCGGGTATGGAAATTTAAGGTTTTCGTCGTCGCATGCGGCAGTGTAAAAATTTTAAATACCATGAACCTAGAGGTACGTACCTTATTCAAGGACTCTGTAATTATCGTAGCCTTGCTCACTAGCATGATGAAGACTCTGGACAACATGATTTTGGACAGACGGATATGATTAACAGATTGTATCTTGAGAAGGTTTAAACATCATACCCTTTTGATTGTTATAAATGACTTAGGAGTAGGGATATTTAGTTTTATAGAGCTTATTCATAAGTAGTTCCTTCATAGTATAATGGTATGATGACTTGTAGAGTGTCTGTACCCTAGAGGTGATAGTTAGCATTGGTGTTAAAATAGTAACCCATTGCAGATAATTCTCCTGTTATCTATAATACCAACCAGTTACACATAGGATGTTAGTATGCCTTACAGCCTTGATGATTATCACTACTTTCCCTTACCTTTTCCAGTGAGGCACCCATGACCAGAGCCTACCTTTGAGTATAGTTGTAGTTTCACCTAAGACCGAGAGGTCTATTTGTATAGATAGATTACAGATGATATTGGCATATAGGATATAGGTTAGTTGGTATCTATAGGCCATTGTTGTATAGGGTTATAAACATGTTGTTTAGCCTATACTTGGTTCAGTTTTCCATTTTAGTTAAGTTCTCTTCGTGTTGAGTTCCTTTGTGTTGATCATCTTTATAGGCAGTGTGCAGACCCTTCACTAGATACCATGTCCCCTTGATTCAGACCATTCATCCTTAGCCTAGTTCTAAGCATTGTTTCAGACCCTTATAAGTTTAGTCTGCCTTAACCCTTGGTTGATCAGTCATGTATATATATATATATATATATATATATATATATATATATATATATATAGATGATATACTTAGGATATATGTGATGGGTTGTTGTTCTTGAGCATATATATATATATATAATATATATATATATATATATAGATATATAGATGATATACTTAGGATATATGTGATGGGTTGTTGTTCTTGAGCATATATATATATATATATATATATATATATATATATATATGTGGTATTTGGTATTCATGTGCTTAGCTTGTAGGTATTTAGTTATAGGTGACTTGATAGGATTGGGAAGTTAAGAGCTAGTCTATTATAGAGTTTCTCTTTTGCTAAATTCTAGTTACCAACACCTAGATAGCTAGCATAGGTAAAACCCTAAGAAGTTGACCAGTTGATGACCAAGTACTTGGATGTTGAGAAATTGACTAGTGATTGACCCTTGACTATGTTTGACATAGAAGGGGGTGCGATCATCTTAATTTCGAGGACGAAATTTTTATAAGGTGGGTAGAATTGTAACACCCAGTTTTTGAGATGAGAGTAATTTTAAAATTTTGTAATTATAATTATTATTTATTGATTATTATTTCATATTATGATTTTTGGTAATTTTTAATCATTTTTAAACTATTTAAAATTATGACTTGTGATTTTGACATTTTACTATTGTTTGGTTTTAATTTCGAGGAATTTGTCACCCCCAGTTTTCAGGAACAGGGGTATTTTTTTCATTTGTATTTTTGAAATATTTTTGAAATTTATTTTATTATTTATGATATTGTTTTGGGATTATTTGAGTCGGGTTCGAATTTCAGCTCAATCCGACTTGAAACGGGGACCCGGGGGTAGTGTTGACTTTAGTGGACCCACACATTAGTTAGCCATGGCCCACATGATAGAAATATTTTAGTTAGAGGTTAGACTAATTATTATGGATAAGGTTAGTGTGATTAGAGACTTTAGAATAACTAATTTAGCCCCAACCAATTAGCCCTTTTCTAATAGTAATAGAATATGTTAGTGGGGGCATTTTGGACCTTACCATAATAGGACAAATAGCCCCATATGGCCAGCCACTTTGGGAGAGGATAGGCTCAAGTTCATTTCATTATTCTCATCCACACTCTCTCTCTTGTTCTTCCCTAAATTTTTAGAGAGCAATCCCTAGCAATTTCTCCACCAAATCCTTCCATTTTGCCACCAAATCTTCTTCTTTCCTTCTCCATTCTAGCCAAGGAGGAAGCTACCCAAGTTTGGGAGGATTCGGAGCTCGTTTGTGTCCTTTTGGAATCTCTACGTGTCGGTGTCGCTCCGGGAAGGCTTTTCTTCGATTCGATCTACCGGGAGGTATAAATCCCTTCTCCTTTTCATTTCCTCATGCATATAGGTCTATTTTGAACCCATAGGAATGACCTCCATGGTTGTATCTCCATTTTGTGTCCATTTGGAGGTCATAGGAGTGTCCTTTGTGTGGTGATTGTGTCCTAGTGGAAAAAACCCCCAAATTTGGACACTATGTGTTGATGTTATGTATGAATGAATTATTACATGTTTAATCTCATATTTTTGTATTGGAGATGTGTTCTATAGTGTCTTATATATATATATATATATATATATATATATATATATATATATATATATATATATATATATATATATATTAGTGTAGAGAGTGAGTTCTTGATATATTATGTTATATACTTGTGTTTCTTTTGTCTCAAACGACCTAATTTCGTCATAATTTTTATCCACATTTTTAGTAACCAAAGCAACTTAGAAATGTCATAACTTTTAGCTTAGAACTCCGATTTATCTCCCATTTTTTAAAAAAGAACCGTATCGAAGTTATCCTTCCAAATATATATTTTAATAAGCCAAATTCTTTCTGTAACTTTCTGTAGAATTATTTGAGTGTCAGCTGTACGAAAGACGAACGTGTTTCGGTATTTTTGCGATTTCGGGAGCTTTCGAACACGAAAATGGGATCCGTTTAAAGTTTCAATAAGCTAACACGATGAGCTACAACATACTTTAATTCTAGAATTTAATGAATGCCCAATTGGTACAGTATTGGTTTTAAGTAGAAGAGTGACTATATGATATATGCATTTTATGTAACCTATGAGCCTATGTAGTATGGATATTAAATGAATATAGAGTATATAATGCATGAGTGAAAGAATGATATACAATGTATGCATGAAAGTATATAATGAATGCTAGATATGAATGCAAGATATATATGTAATGATAGATATGAATGCATAATGTACAAATATTGTAATGCAATATATAATGATAACATGTATTGTAATGTAGAGTATATGATGCATGAATGAAATGAATGTTTGTAATATGTTAAATAAATACAAGTATCTAATATGCATGACTGTAAGTACAGTATAATACAAGTATACATGTATGTATCATGTAAATGTAATATACATGATATGTATGTATGCATGTATACAAGGTAAGTATGTATGTATGTATTTCTATAAACTGAGTTAACCTATAACCTTTTACACACATGCATCCATACATCCTTTGACATCATTTATCCCATGTCACATACACCTACCTATCACTAAATTTTAGAACATTAACACATCCTTTCACACATGCCAAACACACATACTCACTTACTCTTTTACCTCTCTTTCTCTATATATATATATATATATATATATATATATAAATATATATATATATATATATATATATGTGCCTATATATATAGCTTTCCTATATATATCTATGTATATGAATATGTGAATGTGAATAATATATATATATATTATATGACTAAGTTTGTGTGCCTTGTTAGCTTATGGTTTAGTTTTGTGCTTGGTCTAGCAAGTGACTTAGGCTATGAGTTAGTAGCTATCTTGGATACTTGATTTGCATATACTTAGTTTGTTTAGACCTAGAATAACTTGTTTGACCTAATTTAGACTTGTTAGACCTAGTTTGACCATAGTTGACCTAGGTTTGACTTTCAGGGTTGACCAAGTTGACCAAGAGTTGACTTTGGTCTAGATTGACCTAGAATCATGTAGAATGCATAGTAGAACTTCATATTGTCATTTTGGACTTGTTGTGACTTGTGATGTTCTGATTAGGAGCTAGACACCTCTCATCGGACATATTTACTTTGGACATTCAGATATCAGGCGATTACATTCTCTGATAGTTCTCTCATTTACTTGTCAATTACTGTACTTCAGTTCTAGTTAGTTGTATGCGATTCTCTGTTACAACACGTGTAGATATTTCTGGATTCATGTATACGACACACTTTTATTTTCTGGCCTCTATTACTGGTATCATTTCTATTACTGGAATCACCTACTGGAATCATTTAACTGGAATCATTTAACTGGAATCATTTACTGGTATCATTATATTTTGGCTGGACTCATCTTAAATCATTGTGTCGGAATTCTGGATTCACTTGCTGGGAGGGGAAATACTAGAGTAAGACATGTAGACATACCCCAATCTGGAATCTCTCAACTAGAATCTACTGGAATGATTGCCATCTCACACCCGGCCAGGTGTGTGATGTGCCGTATTACCTACAGCCGTTTACATGTCAAACTCGAAATTTTAAAACACACTGCTAGAGTATAGGCTGGACTCACCCTGGAATCTTTGATCACTGACTGGAATCATCTCATACCGGACTCATCTTGTACTGGAATCACCTGGTATCAGATTCATGTTGTCTGGATTTACGTTGGTCTTACACTTGTTTACATTTACTGTCTGGACTTATATCATGTTACCCTGGTTCAGCTAGTTCTATTTTTTTACAGTATTCATTGCTATGATTCTTCTCTTGTTTAGTCATTTACTTTCCTTGTACTTTATCTGTCTTTCTTACCATCACCTGATTATAAACTGCCATTTTTATCAATACAACTATTTATAACTGTTTTATAGTTTTCTGTCATTTACTTGGGTTTTCTTGATGAGATGTGCTCGTTCCTGTCCTGACTGGACCTATTGATAAATTTTACAGATAGCTTGGAGGTTGCCTGCTAGCCTAGAGGAGATAAGTAGAGGTTGTATAGTTAGTTATTTCAGTTGTATTGAGTTGTATTTATTCTATGGATTACTGTATTGAGCTTTGAGATATTTTCTGGGTTTGTGTATCTTAGACACTTAGACTTCTATCTGCTGTATCTCTTTTGGATTTAATATTTTACCTATCTTTTATCTCGCTCTACCTTAGTTGTGATTGAGACTGTATTTGCTATGTCACCTCCATTCGGAGAGTATATACTGTACAGGTACCTTTATATTGTTAGATGTTTGACCTAGGATAGCGTTCTACCGCCGACACTGCGGCGTAGGCTGGACGTACCCACGTCTCGTGCCCTTACTCTAGGGTGCGGGTCGTGACAAGTACCGAAATAGCCACAGGATCAGAAGAGCCTCTGATGATCCACCTCCAAGCTCGTAAACCGGGCAGGTCTGCGCCCCTTACCGCCACTCTGCGTAAGGACGCAATCAGCCTCTCGGCACAAGAAGAGCAGATGATAATCCGACTGCCAAGGTCTGGCCCAGTGCCAAGATCCACAACGGGGCCACTAACAATTAGACTGCCGAGAGTCGGTCAGCCCCAAACGGAGAAGCTCAATCCCTCCGACAAGCCACTAACGATACGCCTTCCCAAGAAGGGTTGTCACCCCGATGCAAGGTCTGACACTTCTAGCGAACCAGCCACTCCTCGCCCTACATCGAGTACCAAACTGGGGGTCGCTAGTCTGCCAACAACTCCACGCTCAGCTCCATCAACTGAACCGCTGACGATCAAGCTCCCCAAGTTGTCCTCTCAGTCTTCATTCACACTGGGGGTAGCCGAAGAGGAACCGGAGCTAGCCAAGTATGTGGCTGCCCACACTGATGTTCCCTCTGCAGATGATGTAATCTTCCTAGAAAAGATACCTTACTTCATCAATAAAGGGCTATCTTTGAACTACCTCGAGCTTAATAAGCTTTGTACAATGTACGCTATGGAACACGGTATAGGCACTCACCTACACACACAGGTGACAAATGTCTACACTACAATCTAGCTTACTCCAGCAGAAGACGCTTACCGAATAATCGAGGGAGGGGACCATCCAATCATCTTCGGCCGGAAGGACGATCCGCATCCCTTTACCATAGAAGAAGTCGACCATGGATCGGATGCCGGGAGACTACCTCTGTATCTTTATAGCCTTCAATCTAAATATCTCATACAGAAACAGGGGTATGATCTGGAAACGACTCCAGGCTTGAACTACGGTACTGGACGACGATTACCTTTGAAGCCACCGATACCGGCTGGCAAACCACGGGACTACTATAGCAAGACTCGATGTGGATTAGGGTATGTAACACCCACGACGACCCCTGAAAGTTCAGATAAAGAATGTGACTGGCATTCACATTCGACCAGGTCACCAACTTCTGACTCTGATACCAGCATCGGAGATGTATTCAGACAAGTCTTGTCAGTCAACATGGTATTCGCCGACGCTTATGAAGAAGACGAAGACATCTCCGAAATCCTCGAACTGGAGCCGTGGGCCCAGTAGTTGGATGCGCAATGGGAAAAGCGGTTCGAACTGAGGGAACCTCCTACTGAAGATGAGGTTATCCAGGTTGACCTCGGCAGTGAATCTTCCCTAAAACTAATCTTCGTCAGTAAAATTTTAACAAATGAAGAGCGAAAATCACTGCTGGAACTTGTCAAAGAATACATTGATGTGTTCGCATGGAGTTATGAAGACATGCCGTGGTTAAATCCTGATATTGCTCTTCACAAGCTCAACATTCGGCCGGACGCAAAGCCAGTCAAGCAACAACAGCGACGCTTCCGTCCAGGCATCATGGATGCGATCGAAACCGAAGTCAACAAACTGATAGCCAACGGCTTCATTCGTGAGGAACAACATCTGGATTGGGTCGCCAACATAGTATCCGTCCTCAAGAAGAATGGAAAGATTCGAATCTGCATCGACTTCCGCAATCTGAACGAGACATGCCCCAAAGATGAATTCCCCCTCCCTATCATGGACATCATGATTGACAATACCTGCGGCTTTGAACGTATGTCATTCATGGATGGCTTCTCGGGGTACAATTAAATCAAGTGTCTCCTGACGACGAAAAGCACACATCATTCCGAACACCGATTGGCACGTATTGCTACACAGTTATGCCTTTCGGTTTAAAGAATGCTGGCACCACATATCAAAGAGCCATGAGTATCATCTTCAGGGACCACTTACGCAAGACTGTAGAGTGCTACGTTGATGACATCGCCGTCAAGAGTCGCCGTAAGGGAGACCATCTACAGGATCTGAGAACGGTATTCGACCTGATGCGAGCGCACAATTTGAAAATGAACCCTATGAAGTCCTTCCTAGGCGTATCCAGCAGGAAGTTCTTGGGTTTCGTCATCACCGCCCAGGGTATCCATGTAGACCCTGAGAAGACAAAGGCAATTATGGAGATGGGTCCCCCGAGTAATCTCTGCGAACTCAGGGGCCTTCAAGGGAGGCTAGCGTACATCAGGAGGTTCATTTCTAACCTCTCCGGGCGATGTCGGCCATTCACCCACCTCATGAAGAAAGGCGTCTCATTCGTATGGGACGAAGAATGCCAGCGGGCCTTCGACAGCATCAAAGAATATTTGTCGAACCCTCCAGTCCTGGTCGCCCCGGTTGCCGGAAAACCATTCCTGCTCTACGTACGAGCAATGGAGCACTCCCTCGGAGCTCTGCTAGCACAAAACAACGATGCATGCCATGAACAAGCCATATATTACCTCAGCCGAATGATGATTGGGCCAGAGCACTGATACACCGCTGTGGAGAAGGAATGTCTTGCCCTAGTGTTCGCCATCCAGAAAACATGACACTATGTCACCGGACAAACGATACATGTGATCTCACGAGTCAACCCTCTCAGGGTCCTCATGACTAAACCAGGGGCACTTAGCTCTCGTCTCGCTACATGGGCAATACTGCTATCCCCCTACCATATGATCTTCGTCCCACAAAAGGCGGTCAAAGGTCAAGCCCTGGCAAACTTTTTGGCAGCCCACCCGGGCTCGGAGTCGTCCAGGGTATATGAAGAGATCCCAGATGAGGTCGCCGACTCGCATGCAACCTCTCACGATGATATATGGCGAATGTTCTTCGACGGTGCTTCTAGAACTGGACCTAAGGGCAACATCGTCGTCGGAGTTGGGGTGGTACTGGTTTTCCCTACCGGAATGGTGATCAACCGCGCTTACTCCCTCACGGAGCCCTGCTCTAACAATGTGGCCGAGTACAACGCTCTGGTCATCGGCCTCCAACTTGCAAGGGAGCTGGGGGTAGAATATCTTGAAGCATACGGCGATTCTCAGTTAATCGTCAATCAAATCCGGGGCTCATACGAAGTTCGCCACGAAGACATGATTCCTTATCACCAAATAGCAATCAACATCATCTCGTCGTTCGAGGGGTTCTTCATCGAACACGTCCCCAGACTCCGAAATATCGAAGCCGATACCTTAGCAGGTCTGGCCGCTTCCCTAGCAGTGCCAAATCATACTCATCAATCGGTGGACATAAAAGGCCACGAACTGGTATGCCCCAAGAACAATGTTCAATTCGTGGCGAGTTATTCCGCCCAGACGATCGATGATGTCCCAGATTGGAGACAACCATTCATTGACTTCGTCGTCTACGACATCCTGCCCGAGAACCCGAAGGAAGCCACCTCCATCAGACGGCGCTCTCTCAGATTCTTCTACGATATAGAAACGAAAATGATGTATCGCCGATCCTACGATAGATTATTGCTTCGGTGTCTATCAAACGCAGAAGCCAAAGAAGCCGTACGAGAAGCGCATGATGGTGTCTGCGGGGCCCATCAGCCTGGTCCTAAATTGCAAGACCGTCTTTGTCGAATGGGCTACTACTGGCCCACGATGGTAGCAGATGCGATAGACTACGCAAGAAGGTGCAAAGCCTGCCAAGTCCATGCGGACTTCATTCACTAACCATCCGAATTCCTATATCCGACAGTGGCATCCTGGCCATTCGAAGCATGGAGGATGGACATCATCGGTCCGATTACTCCACCTTCCTTCTGTGGACATCGCTTCATACTTGCGATCACGGATTACTTCTCCAAATGGGCTGAAGCTGTTCCACTCGCCGAAGTAAAGACTTCAAACGTAATCAGCTTCCTTAAGCATTACATCATCTATCGCTTTGGATTGCCTCGGAGGATCATCAACGATAACGGTCCACAGTTTGCAAGCCACGCCTTTTACCGATTCTGTGACAAACACCGCATCCAGAATATTGCTTCGATGCCATACAACCCAGCAGCGAATGGGTTAGCAGAAGCATTCAACAAAACAATCATCAAACTCCTTAAAAAGTTTGTCTCTTCCAACAAACGCGACTGGAACGAGAAGCTCGGTGAATGTTTATGGGCGTACCGTACTACAGTCCGAACAGCTACCGGAAACACACAATTCTCCCTGGTATACGGGAGTGAGGCAGTTCTTCCATTAGAGACTCAAATACCCTCGCTCCGCGTCGCCCTTACTTATCAATTGACGACAGATGATAACTACCGACGCCGACTGCAAGAGTTGGAGGCCTTAGATGAAAAATACCTCATGGCTCAGCAAAGGATCGAGCTATATCAAGCACGCATCTCTGGAGCCTTCAACAAGAAGGTCAAAATTAAGACATTCCAAGTGGGCGATCTTGTTCTGGCAGTTCGGAGGCCGATGGTCATGACTCACAAGACCGCCGACAAGTTTCAGCCAAAATGGGAAGGTCCATTTATCATCGAGGCCGTATTCTCCAACGGTGCTTACCGCCTCGCCAAGCAAAATGGAGACTTGCTCATGTTGCCCGTCAACGGCAAGTTCCTGAAGAAATACTATGTCTAGACGACAATTCTCTAAATTTTTAAGTCATGTACCTGCTGGTACCGCTGAACTCACCCTCATGATTCTCCAGATTTTTGAGTCACGTACCCGCTGGTACCGCTGAACTCACCCTCATAGTTCTCCAAATTTTCGAGTCACGTACCCGCTGGTGCCGCTGAACTCATTTTTCAACATTCCAGATTATCGAGTCATGTGCCCGCTGGTGCCACTGAACTCACGCTTTCACAATATCGAGTCATGTACCCGATGGTGCCTCTGAACTTATATCCCGGTCACTCTTTTAGATAGAAAGTCATGTATGATCATATCTCTGAACTTTCTTCCTGGAGGAGATCCACCCCCATGATCCAATACCAGCACTTCCAGTGCACAAAAAAGGGTAAGCGATCCACAAATTTCTAAAACGGCCATGTCCTCATTACCTCTGAGTCGTTTCACTTTCGCCAAAAACAAATCACCCCCTACATAGAACTTCCATGTCCTCATTACCTCTGAGTCATTTTATGTACCCCCTCTTCATTGAGCCCATTCCTACCATGTCCTCATTACCTCTGAGTGGGAAGGCTCCGTAGAAGAAACCTTCATACTTGCCATGTCCTCATTACCTCTGAGTAAGTATGTCGGTTTCCTTTTAACCTATTATCTGTACCCACAACCGGAGTACGACAAGGATAATAGGTCCACAAATATCCTCTGTCGACCACAAATGTCCTCTGTTGACCACAAATGTCCTCTGTTGACCACAAATATCCTCCGTGAATTTACTCCTGCCATGTCCTCATTACCTCTGAGCAGGAAAATTCCACAATAGAATCCGCGTATTTGCTATGTCCTCATAACCTCTGAGCAAATATGTCGGTTCTGTTTCACCCTACTATCCGTATCCTAAACCAGGGTACGCCAAGGATAATAGGCCCACAAATATCCTCTGCTAAGTTTCTTAGCACACACCCACCATCTAATCATGCCCCAGGAGCCCAGCCGCTCTATGGCATTCCTTTTTCCGGTACCAAAAGCACCCATGACCACCTTGCCATGGCTGTTCCAAGTATCCTAACCAAACTTGTTATCCGTACCTAAAACCAAGGTATGCCATGGATGACGAGTCCGTAAACAAGTCCCCCGCGCGAGGCGAACACCACTATCATATCACAGGTACAACAAACAATGCAAATAAAGGGTAGAATAGAAAGTACTCTTTATTTGAAGGAAGAAAAAAGCATTACATCTTTTGGGACCATGTCCCTTTCAAAAAGAAAATAAGAACAAAACAAGATAAAAGGGCCGACTATAGCTCAGCATTACACAATTCCAGGAGCCGATTTTTCACCAATGCAGTCCCCCGCTCAAGCCTCCGTTTGGATCGACACTCGGCCTCTTGGGACAATTGCTCTGCGTCATTCAAATACATATATGCCTGCCAGTCGTTCTCTATCTTCTTCAGGGCAAGTTCTAGATTGGTTGAAGCCCTACTAAACTTGTCAGCCTCCTTAATGGCAATCTCTTTTTCGGCACAAGCAGTTTCGAGCTCGGACTCCAGAAAGGCCAGCTTTCTTTGGAGCTCTAGGATCTATTCTCGGGTGTCGGTTACCCCGCGGGAGGCATCCGCTTCCCGAGTCGTACAATCTTCAGCTCGACGGCTCCACTGATCATGCAACTGAGTCAAATCCCGTCGATCCTTCAATATAGCCGGCTTAAGCAATTCCCGGACAGCCATCACCTTCTCCTCCGCGGTAATGAGGAAGTTGCATTCTTGATTTATGACCGCGGGTAAATCAGCCTGTTGCAACATGCGAAATCGGGCTACGAGACGATCAGCTTCTAACAACTTAGGCTCGAGAAGCGTGGCCAGCTCCCCTCCACCAGGGAGAGTCCTAAGGATACTAATCTAGCCACCGACACATCGACGAGCCAGAGTAAAGGGAGTCCCCTTTTCCACTGCGGCCTCGATCCCTCTCTTCAGGTGACGGTAGAAACTGTCAACCACATCCTGGGAGACTTCATCCAAAACCTCTATAGAGGATGGCGTCAGAGGGAGGGTGGCAGACAGTACCGAAGGAGTAGCTTCAGAAGTTACTGCCCCCACCACCAAGGAATCAAATTCCGTACGGAAAGATGCTTGAATGGCGGCTAGCTCCTCTTCTGCCGCCCGAAGAGCCTGGATGCTCGACAGGGAGGAAAGGTTGACCCCCAAAACTACATTCGCAGAAGAGGGCACAGGGAGCATCGTCCCTTGTCCCAGTTGTATGGCTATCGGGGCCCCCGAGCTCGCCCAGATAGAGGCCCCTCGATACAGGGAGGTTCCGCCAGACCCTCTCCGGTAGGGTCCGCCCCAGCAATGTCCATCACTGGGTTGGGACCTGAACATCCAAAGCAACCATTAATCGACGTAATCTGAAGAATAGGATGACGGAGTACATAGGCTTATTCACGAATTATGGTTTAACTTGTATTACCAGGGGAAGAGCATGAAGGCGGCAGCTCGTTCACAGCCGGCGTAGTTTCCCCACCCACAGCTTCTGATCCGAATTCAACTGGCTTCTCTGTCACGGCCATCCCTAAAAGGGAGCCGGCCAGGACAGTGTCATCCTATCGGGGTTCAGATGTCTCAGGGATGGGCACGGTAAAACCCCCATCCCCGTGAGCTGAAGTCCGAGCAAGGTGGGAATCCTCGACCGCAACTGGAAGAACCCAGCAGCATGATAGCAGTGCACACATCACTGACCAAATGAGACAGGACTGGATCAGCCTAAGCAATCGGGTCCTGAGAAGCGAGCTCATCCGACGCCTATAAAGAGCAAAAGGAACAAACGATTAGGCCATAACATAGAAGAAAAAGAAAGAAGATAGTTGAAACTCAAATCACCTCAAGAACAACGTCCACATCATCAATAGACAGCCTGCGACGTCTTACCGCAGCATGCTTCGTGGAATAGGTTCGGTCATCAGTGGTAGTCACGCGCCTGTTTCGTTTACGCGAAGGGCCAGGCACTGCAGATGGTTGATCCTCAACCACCTCGTCAGACCAAGTAGACGGCTGAACTGCCACCCTTTCATCTGGCATAATAGGGGGTTGATTCCCAACTTCCTCGTCCGAAGAATGCGACGAGTCATCGGCGTCTTGTTCATCATCCTCCTCATCCGCCCTAGTGGACTCTGAATCCAGCACAGGAACCCTGTTCGCCCCCTCTTTCTCTTCTCGGATCCCTCTGGCTTCTCAGCCAAACCAGTGCCAGCAATGAAGCTAGTATTTATATCAAAATCGACAGGAGGCTTGCTCGCCGTGACATGATAAAGGGCCGCTATATACAAAATATCCCCTGCTGTCTTAGCATCGGAGACTGAGAAGCTGGCCCGGGTATGGACCGTATTATAATAATGCCAAGCCCGGAAGCCATCGAGTACACTGCCCTCAAAGCTCAAGCAAGCGCTAGGACAATCCAGGAACAATTGACTATACCCAAATTGACGGGAAAATCTACTGGGCAGATAAGGCTCCAGGTATACGTTATTCCGGTAACGATACACCAGGTGCGCAGGGCGGATGTTGCATAACCAAAGAAGCATCTTCTTAGATAAAAGTTGGGGAGGATCAACGCCGTCGACATGTACCCCCTCACTTCCCTAGGGGTAAATTGAGGAAGAGAGACAAAAAACTCGGGCCCGTCAACCCTCGCCAACACCCTCCGGTAGGCTGGCATGGTATCATGTTTCCAAGGCTGATGACGGTATTAAAAAATAAAGGCGTCGTCAATAGTAACATCTTCTTCGGTTCCTGGCCTCATCAACGACCGGTAGTGCAATAATAACCACCCCATGAGGTAGTGGTATGGTAGTTCTATCCGTTTAAAGTCCAGCGTCGTATCACGAGCAATGACTTTGGATGAAAAGGCACGGAGGCCGTGGTGTATGCTACACACCATGGCCGGGAGAAGGGCCAGTCTTACCTTGAAGACCAATTTTACAGCAGAGAGGATGAAATGGCGGCTGATCCTTTCCATAGAACCCGCGCCGCCCGAGACTACGCAATTGCATAGCCACACCATCAAGATCCCAGCTAAGATTGCTTTATCGGACATTTCTCAGGTACCATAGTGGAAGTAACTGAGGGAGTCAGTGCGGCTCCCAAACCTGTCACGGGTAGACCTCGACCTTTTGACCTTCAACATCATGTCCTTCACCTCCTCCAGGGTTTGAGGACTTCGAGACGAAACTCGGCCGGAGGGACGTAACTGGAAAAGATACAAAACCCAGGCCGTGGAGTGAGGGGCGCTTCCTTCCGAGCTATTTTCTTTCTTGATAGCAATCTGGTGGCAGATGCTATGATGGCACAACAG
The DNA here is from genome assembly GCA_029216955.1 of Iris pallida. Lineage (NCBI taxonomy): Eukaryota > Viridiplantae > Streptophyta > Magnoliopsida > Asparagales > Iridaceae > Iris > Iris pallida. Next base: position 1,686,489 of record JANAVB010029418.1, on the reverse strand, counting down.
TTCTTGGTACACGGCGACGAAACCAGGAAATCGTCGATCCAGGTCTTCGAATTCTTCGTTCGTCGGTGTATATAACTCAAAAGATTCACCTCCCCATGGCAGTTTAGAAACAGCGTGCATCTCATGGAGAGCAAGCCCCAGCTCCCTCCGGGGGCGAAGAAAGTCCCCGTACGTCGATTATACAGCTCCAAAAGAGCCATGAACAAAGGCTTGTTAATGGGCAACCCGTAGCAGGTGCCCCGGACGGCGTAGTAGAGGTCAATTTCCCGAAGGGATTCCCCATACTTTCTCAAGATCCATGAGGTAAGATTGGCCCATGTAGGAATGGGGTTGATCCAATTTAGCAGCGACAACCTGTCCACAGGATAAGACCCCTTGCGAGCAAGCTGATTCAGAAACGTATCAACTCGAATGAAAGTAAAGTTAGGACCAGTCACGTTTACAAAAGTGCCAGGGAGCAGCCCCATCACACTTCGACTAACTGAATCCTTGCCGGCACATACTGAACCCGTGCGCCTGTTGTAGTGGATGTTGCCCACAAACATTCCCGATTGGATGGGGGCCAGGGAGCCCACCATTGTCCTGTCCAACGGTACCATGTTAAACTATGAGAGAGGATAATGCCGCTCCATCTCGGGGATATGGATCTCTACTCCGTCTACAAAAAAATCCCAGTGCTCTGAAACATCCAGCAATCGGGAGTTCTTTATAGAAAAGGCATCCCCAAAGAGAAAAGCCGTTTTCCGATATTCCCCGTCCAGCCTTCCCGAATTCATCATAGAACAGAGAAAGTGGAAGGGTTGGTTGTTAATGGCAGCTATCCTCTCCCTAGGATCATTAATGGGAAGCTGATCAACTATACGACGGATTAAGTCGTCAAGCCGCACGCCCATGGCAAACTGAGCCGAACCCACAAGAAGTTCTCCAGCTGGGTTGGTCGGGAGGTTCACGGAAAAAGGTCAAAAAGAAACAGGATTAAAAGATGGTTACTGAACTCAAGTTCCTGCGAGCCTATGCGGCTCAGAATCAAATGAAGCCCTATACGGCTCAGTTCCTGCGAGGCTATGCGGCTCAGATCAAATGAAGCCCTATGCGGCTCGAATTCGATTGAGTTCCAGATGACACGGCCCCAAGGGAGCTTATGAGGATCGGCCAACACAACCTCATGCGGCCCAAAGCAATCAGGAATTCCAAGTAACATTGGCTTGATAGCTTATGCGGATCAATTGGACATATGCGGTTCTAAGCAGAAGAATTTGTGCAACGCTAAATGCTATGCGAATCAGTCTGTCAGAAGCTTATGCGGTTGCATTCAAAGGAGACTCCACGCGGTTTATATCCAGAGATTCAAACCCTTCTCATGCGGCCCAAACATAGGGCATCTCCTATGCGGCTCGAATATGAAAGGGTCACGCAGCATATGCGACTTTATCATACTTGAACTTGGGTGAAGGCTTGTGCATAGATATGCAACAGAGCCATAAATTCTTAGGATTCAGAGTATCCAAATACAACTCTTACCATTAAGGGCAGGACGGACATCAGGGTGCGCTGTTGACACAACGGCTGACGAAGAAGCTGCCTTCTTACCCTTCGCGGCGACAGAAGCAACCTTAGAGGATTTGGGGGCCATGACCAACGATCGGAGAAGGGAAATGAGGAAAGAGAGGCAAGACAGCAATAGTTGGACGAAGGAGGAAGTAAAGAAATCCTCCGACCGTACTCGTCCATATTTATAAACAAAAGTGAAGCATTTCGATCCCCGTGCATACACAAAGACCGACTCTTCAGTTGTCAAGGTGAGCCGCCGAAAATGAAGGCCAAGCTCCTCGGATCCCGCACCGAAAAGTGGTCTTTAAAGCTGACAGCAAATCAAACAGCATTTAATGCAAAAGATTGCCATACGTAGCAATGATGACGTGGCCGAAAAGTCCCCTGCGGCTAAGCCATCCATGCAGTTGAACTATCTATGCGGCTTAAACATCCATGCGGCCAGGACTTCATATGCGGCCAGAAGAATATAACCATGCTTCTTATTCAAAGTATTTCAAATTTGAAAATTGAAAACTTTGAAGGGGGTCTTGTAGAAGCATGGAAAATATTAAAGAAGGATCCATGCGGGCAGGAAATTCCATGCGGCTCAGGAAGCCCATGCGGCTCACAGATTCATGCGGCACGAGGGGCTATATGGCTCAAGACGTCCTATACGGCTCAGAATAGGAGACACGTGGCTTGAAAAATAGTTCTCCCCTCCTGCATTAATTGCTGTGACGGCTAACAACTCTGAAAAAGTGGCAATCCTGACACAAAAGTGGTAATTATGACTCTGTCATAATGACAGACCCCTAGGGAAGTGAAGGAGATCTCTGACACAATCTCCCGAAATCCAGAAAATGCCACGTGGCCCTGACACGTGGACGATCATATGCGGTTCGAGCGAAGACTTCCCATGCGGCTCAGAATGGAGCCGTTCCATGCGGCTCAGGCCGAAACAATCTCATGCGGCTCAAGCGGAGGCCTTCCCATGCGGTTCAAGAGGACCATTTCTGTCACGCCCCAGAACCAGAATACTAGAGAGCGGGGGAATGACTCAGCCAGCTACGTATTACGGGTAGATGAATACCGTATAATACGATCAATGCTGTCTAACCAGACGAGGGGGGTGCATACTACATGAAAGTCTTACTATGGTCACTTCACATCTATTGTCTCAATCATTCAAACAAGAAGCAAAAATAGAGAACATGTAAGATAAAGCAGTAAGGCATTCCAAATGCTCAGTCAAAATATTCTTGAGATCTGGCTTTACAAAACATAGCCAGATGGTATAGTAACGTATACACAATTGTTATCAGCTGCAGTCTGACTTAGTTACAATCATGTCAAAGTAAGTGCAAGACAATCCGACTAACATGTCGGTGCCAAACGGCAAAGTATAAAGTAAATAACAAAACGAGTGGTGAAGTAAAGAACCCACTCGAGTCCTCCTGCGATCATTCCCCTAGTATTGACCATCTTGGAGGTAGAAGTAAGCTGGATCCTCGGGGACTGGCTCTAAATCTGGCCATGCAAAACCAGAGAGGTTAGACCTCTAATAGCAAGTACCACAAGGAAGAACGATATGAAGGATTAAACCAGTAAGTAAGAGAATATGATAATAGAGCTCTGCTTTCCACTAGGATTCACATAACGTCACGACACTTCGAACCAACCTCCCAATCAAACAAGGACAGAAGTTGGCCCGTCATGTCCTGACATTCTGATCATCTCAGTTAGGCAATAGAGTAGGTACAATACATAAACAAATCATCTTGAATGGCCAATCAACTACTATAGCTTGCTATTGTGAGTCCTAAGTTATCCGAGATTTATGCAATTAGGGATTCCTCGGTTCTTACTATGTACGAGCAAGGCTAGTCTATCCAGTCAATCAATTGAGCCAATCATGTAATTGGACGAGTCCCAGCGGGACGCCCGCCGTTAATATAGCATGTACAATAATATAAGCAGATACCGTTCCCTGCCCGTGTGACAGATTTACAGTATCTGTGGGAACCAGCCGGCCTGTCGGGCAATACTAGTCCCAAGAGGGCTGCCATGTAAGAACTCGAAAATCTATTCTCTCCATGTCATCATTATTTTATTTAACTTAAAGTCTCTATATTAAGCGAAATCCTATGCCGTGGATCATGGTCATTCAAATGAGTACTTTTGTACGGGGTACGATATGCGCAACTCTACAACGATACCCGTGCGGCTATGTTGTAGGTCTTACATAGCATAATACAACAATCAAATCTAACCACGGAGTAATCATGCCTTGACCATAAAGTACACATGCTATTTTTGTATGATAAATAAATAACTAAATAAATAAATAAATAATTTGAAACCTGCATGTGCCTGTATGCCAATATTCGGGATCGGCTAATCGATTGTAATAGTTCATTACATGAACGTGTCTCATTCATTCAATTCAATAAGACGACTAGCCAGTCTCTTAGTTCCAATCAGAAATGCATGATCAATTATTAGTCAATGTCACAATCATTATCAATGGTGACAAGGCATGAAAGTCAATTAGTATTACATGGGGTCGAGTCTATAACTCCTCAGAGTTAAGTTCTAGTCATACTGGGTATCCATGGATTAATCAAGATACATGACACATTCCACATAACAATCTGTATTAATAATATTAACATATCATGATTTATCAAGTTCATGCAAAAAGGCGTAAGGATTTAATAGGGGAATTATCATGGCATCATTAAATGATTAAGTTATAGAACAAATAGTAACACCCAGGTCAAGAAAGTCACGCCAAGTTTAGTAGATTATACTAAGGCCAACAAGTCATGCCAACAAGTCTAGTCGGAGTGAGCGTGAAAAGTGGTAAGAAATTCACGCACGCACGCAAAGATGTGTGCGTGACTAAAAATCCACGCACTCATGGATGTGTGCGTGACTTAAAATCCACGCACTCATGAATGTGTGCGTGACTAAAAATCCACGCACTAATAAATGTGTGCGTGACTAAAAATCCACGCACTCATGTAAGGACGTGAGCGTGAAAAGTCACGCAGACACGTAGAGACACGTGCGTGACTAAAATACACGCAGACACGTAAGAACGTGTGCGTGACTAAAAACCCATGCAGACACGTAAGAACGTGTGCGTGACTAAAAATACACGCAAACACGTAGAGACGTATGCGTGACTAAAATACACGCAGACACGTAAGAACGTGTGCGTGACTAAAAATCCACGCAGACACGTAAGAACGTGTGCGTGACTAAAAATACACGCAGACACGTAAGAACGTGTACGTGACTAAAAATACACGTAGACACGTAAGAACGTGTGCGTGACTCAGGGACCTTCGTCCCAAGCCAGAAATGAAGTTCCCATGGTTCAGAACCCATGGTCAGCTGAGAATACTCACCAAGTTGGGAGATCAAACCCATGAAAAACCGAAAACACAACAACTCAGATCTGGGAAAAACAAGCCACAGAAATCAAAAATGCTAAGTAGTAAACTCTCTCAGGATCATGAGAGGAAGAGAAATGAACCATAAAAATGGTTCTCCAAGCAAGAAGCAAGATTTGCACTTGCCTGCTGTGGTGGGTGGAGAGAGTGATGAGAGGAAGAAGAAGAAGTAATGGTGAAGGAGAAGTTGTGAGGAGAGAGAAGGAGAATGAAGCTTAAAATAGGAAGGGTGGTGGTAGGTGGGAGTTGTGGGCCGGGTTTGTCCACCATGAACCCGAAAAACCCTCCATGGCCGAACCCAATAAGACCAAGCAGAGAATAAAAGCAGGAAAAAAATACAGAAAAAAATACAGGAATAAAATGCAGATAATTAATTAACATGAAAATTAAAGGGCAGATAATTAATTAACATGAACTTATAGGAACTTTAAATACAGGATAATACATGAAAAATACTAAATAAATAAATATGAGTTGTACATGTATAAAAATACGCATTCTGGAAACGGGGAGGGACAATTTCCATGCGGCCCAGACGGATGCATCCCTATGCGGCTCGCAATGATCATCTCTATGCGGTTCAAAGGTTCGAAGGGGGGAGCCACTACCCAAGCAGCCCTGACACGTGGCCCGAACCTTATGCGGCCCAAATCTTATGCGGCTCAATCTTCATGCGGTTCAGATCCCCCCAGTAGCTCCTAGGACATGTGTCCTAAGCCGATCAATCTCCCAGATTTATTGCAATCAAAGATTAGGTCAAATCTCAATAATCTGGGACACGTGGCAGGAGAATAAATCAAATTTATTCGCAGACATCAGAAGAATAATTATGAGAAAGATTTATTCCAATCAGTATTAATTGCTGATGAGATTTGGTATAATCTATACTTAATGGTCCAGATTCATCACAATCAAAACGAATGGCCTAGATTGACCAATCCACAGGCCACCGCCATCTCCGAGAAGCAATCATTTGCAACCCTAATGATCACACCCCTTTCCTATAAATAGCAGGGTGCCATTCCCTTGCAAGAGACATACACATATACAGAGAGAGGCGTACATAGGAGCACTTTTCGAGATCAGAGAGAGCACCAGAGTACTTGGAGAGAAGAGCAGAGAGAGAGCAAAGGGAGCACTTCTTCCAATGCCAAGCAATCTTCTGGAGCCAAGGCTGCATACCGATCGTCCAAGGAGTAAGACAGAGCTGCCGTCGCTTTCCCGAGCCTCTATCGTCACCCCCCAGAATCTAAAATAAACAATTGTACTTAGACTGCTGTACCTAGGTTTTCGTTCCTAGGCTTTCTTTGTACAAGCGAGTTTGTAACATGAAGTAAAAGTCCAGTCCTCCGATAATTGTTTTGTCCTTTTATATTTTATGGCAAACAGCCCCGTGTGACCATTATAGCCCCATAATAGGGCACAATAGAAACCAAGTCAAAGAAACACGTTAATTGAATAAGTGCCATCAACTCTAAAATGAATAAAAAGTCATTCAATAAAATCGACCAAACATATGCGACCAGAACTTGGAAAGGTATCGAGTGTAGTTCGGTGCCATCGAACAATAAAGCCATTCGATAGTAATTGTCTAAGATACGTACACGACATGAGTTAAGAAACGGTATAATGACCTACACTCAGGAAGTCTCGAGGACGAGACTTGTTTTGAGTGGTGTATTATGTAATGTCCCGCTCCGTCCTAGCGGAACGCCGATTCAAATGGCAAGTGCAACGACTCAAACGAGCCGTCGATCCGAAGAGTTGGCATTGACCTGATAAAGAATCGATGCAAGGCTTACATTGGGCCGTTAAAGATGAATCCAGACTTAGACTTTCAAAGGTGCGCTCGGAGTATCGCTCGGCCGATGCGAACATCGCTAAGGTGGGTGGCTCCGATGAACCCGTCTTTGCTTAGCCTAAACACATAAAAATACGGACACTATGGCTAGAATCACTAGGCGATAATACCGTGCATGCTAATAAATGACTCAACGTACCTGGCTAAGGGAATAATCCTATCTTGTATGCTTGTATAGAATATGGAAAAGAACATGAAAAATATAAGAACTCTCGCACCGCACTTTACGCTTGTACTCAGGTACAAGCTTACATTCAAGTTCCCTATGCGTTCAACAAGAAACAATGAATGGTTTACAATAATAAAACGGAAGACTATCGACATAGTCATTCCGAGTAGAATATAGCAACATTGGAAGACTTCGGGACCGATGGGTCGCCAAGGCGACTCCCGTATGGGAAGTTGCATAATGTATGAATGAATGAATGAACGAATAAATAAATTAATTAATCAACGAATGAATGAATGAATATGTGAATAAATCAATGAACAAACGAACAAGTGAAAGAAAGAATGAATAAGATAAGAAAGAAAGGAATGGTTAGCGACAGGTATGACGGGGACGTGCATCGGGGCTCTCTACCCGCGCTGCACGGACGCCGCCGCCAACCTGGTCGATAACGCATTATGGCTAAGGGTTAGCCTATGACTCAGAGACAGCCGTTAAGTTAAAATGACAAGTCAATACGAAATGGTCGTGGACAATCCCATCTTATATGGGAGGTAAGAAGAATAAGAGATTTCGCGGCACGATCAAAGGGAGGATCGTGGCCGGCCTAGGCAGAATCATGGCTTATGGGCTGTTTGGGTGGGGGCTCGGACACTCAAAGAGACGTAAGGCTGGGTATTTCAAAAGACTATCAAGGTGTACCATCCATCACGCTATGATAGGTGAGAATACCAAAGGGGTATTTCAAAAGACTATCAAGGTGCACCAGCACGCTATGATAGGTGAGAGTACCAAAGGGGTACTTTAAAAGACTATCAAGGTGCACCAGCACGCTATGATAGATGAGAATACCAAAGGAGAATATGTCTAAATTGGCTTGTGGTGCCAGCGACCGGTGCATATAGATTAAGTGGGCTTTGCTGGTGGCAATCCACGTGCAAGTTCTTGCATTGAAACAATATAGTCTAAGTTAACTGAATGAAGCGCCTTCTGCACAGGCTTGAAATGTAACACACCAAATGATAAAGAGTATTTCATGTAAATGAGTTAGAGAACATGCCTACGACGTACTAGAATCTGAGGCAGGGACACGCCCTCGACATTGAATGTTCACATGAATTACGTTAAGTTGTTATGTATGAATTATTGACTAACTTGGTTTACTTTGGACAGGAAAGATCGGACGGTAAGTATGGGTAAGTCGTACATGTATTTCCATGCAAACACTTGGAATCGGTAACACGAGATAGGTTATGAAATATGCCATGAAATTGACCCTAAGGCAAGATTAGAAAGACAATGAATGATAGACGGTGCACAAAAGTAAATAGAACGTGTTTCGTAATGATAACATTGTGGGTGAGCTTACCTCCCCACCAGTGCATAACAATGTACTGATAACCCCACAGATTGCTTGCAGGAAGCAGGAGACGTCATCAGTTATGGAGCTTCCCTCGAACGTGCTAAGGCGCAGAGCCAACTCTGGAGCCTTGGAGCATTGCAAGGAGCTGAAGCACCATATACAGGACATAATGTATCGGAACATCGCCATGAATCATTCCATGTTGTAAGCCACTTGGCACACCTTTTATGTTTCAGAGAGAGAGCTTGAGAGACTTGTAAACTCGGCCTAGCACCGCTTGTAAACTTCTTAAAAAATCAATAAAGAGTTTGAATTCGCTTCAACTTGTGTTCATTTACTTTCTGCTGCAAATGGGGATACTCTGTGCAACTCTGTGGCCTAGCTCAAATCGGCTGTTTCTGGAGATTAGCCTTAAACAGACGCAACCTAGGCCCATGTGGCATCACGCCATAGCGAGGACTATCGCTCCTATGGGAGCGGGGCGTGACACATAAGCAATCACTTTTCCATGTTGCTGCAGGACACATCCTAGTCCCTTTTCCGAAGCATCGCTGTAAATGGTGAAACCTCCAGATCCTGAAGGTAATGTCAGAATTGGAGCGGTCGTCAGCCTCCTCTTCAGCTCCTCAAATACCGCCTGGAATTTTTCTGACCAGATGTACTCTTCATCCTTCCGCGTCAGCTAAGTCATGGGTTCAGCTATTCTAGCAAAGTCCTAGATAAACTTCCTATAATAGCCTGCTAATCCCAAGAAACTCCTGAACTCTGAAATCGAGGTTGGAGCCTTCTATGTCTCGATGGCAGCAATCTTCCTGGGATCCACTGAGATTCCCTCTCCAGTGACCACATGACCGAGAAACTCCACTCGGTCTAAAAAGAACTCACACTTCGACAATTTGGCATACAACCTCTCCTACCTCAGAATCCCTAAAACTGTTCACAAGTGTTCTGCATGTTCTTTCGACATCTTTGAGTATATCAGGATGTCGTCGATAAACACCACGACGTACTTATCCAAATACTTATGAAATATCTTATTCATCAAGTTCATAAAGACAGCTGGCGCATTTGTGAGACCAAATAGCACCACCAAAAACTCGTACTGCCCATACTTTATGTTGAACGTCGTCTTCTGGATGTCTTCAGCCCTGACTTTCACCTGGTGGTAACCGGATCTCAAATCTATCCTGGAAAATACCTTCGTCCCACTCAACTGGTCGAACAAATCATCTATCCGGGACAGAGGATATTTGTTCTTAATGGTGATGGTATTCAACGCCCGGTAGTCAATACACAACTGGACTATACCATCCTTCTTCGGCACAAAAAACACTGGCGCTCTCCATGGAGAAGCACTAGATCGAATGAAACCCTTTTTCAACAGGTCATCAATCTGCTCCTTCATCTCTATGGCCTCCTTGGGGTTCACTCTATAGCAAGCCCGGGATACTAGAGATGAGCCCGGTACTAAATCTATAGTGAACTCCACATCTCTGTCAGGCGAAAGTCCTGGAAGATCCTCTGGGAATACATCCATAAACTCCCTAATGATAGGGTGTGGCGGTGCTAACTCCCCAACTATCATACAATAGTTCGGCTCTAGGCTGATCTCTGGCCATGTCCTCCTGACACTAAATGGTATCGTGCCTGGAGGACTGAACAAAATACTACCCTCATGACAGTCTATAGCTGCATGAGCATAGCTAAGCCAATCCATTCCCAATATGATATCATACCCGGGAAGTGGCATCACAAAGAATCATCTCCCTAACTCTCTTCCAGCTATAGTATTAGAGCATCTATAGATAGCCCTAATGGGTACTGGTCCGCCTTCCGTCATTACTCTACTCATCTCTTCGGTGGATGTAGCTACTAAGTGGTGTTTATGCAAAAAATCTAAGGACAGGAAGCTATACGATGCACCAGAATCAAATAAGCATAGAGATAGAAAAGTATGCAAATAAACATGACCTATGATGACGTCGGCCAAATAATCTGGCTACGAAATCTGTTCCGGCTCCGCCTCAAGATCCAGACTATAAGCCTTCCCCTGGGGTCCCTTGTATTGCTGCAGATGTTGCACGAACCTCTGTTGCTGCGTCGAAAGCGGTGGTCCTCTAGATGGTGGTCCAGCACCTGGTACCATCGCTACTGGATATTCCCGAAGCTGGTGGGTAGTAGACCCATAAGCTAAGCACTGCCTCAACCTTTCCTGCAGATGGAGTAATTATGCCCTGGCCTCCTACAGAGTACACACATAGCTCTCCTCTGCTGTTGTGGTCCCGGGGCTCTAACTGGTGGGGTTTGGTGATGTGGTGTGGGAGGACGGTATGTCTGCTGGTACGACGCCGGTGCTCTCGGCTGGAAAGCCTGGCGCTTGGAAGGTCCCTCGTGGTGTACGGAAGCCGGCGTCTTGCAAGACAGAAGATGCTCCTCTATACTCCGGGCCAACTCTAGGCTCTGGTAGTAGTCAGTCGTCCCGTTCGCCCCTAGGAGGATGCTAATGTCTGGGACTAGACCATGGCAAAATCTATGCGTCATCTCCTTTGGGTCTGCAACTAGACTAGGAGCAAAATGACTCAAACGACTAAACTCCGTCGCGTACTCGTAAATAGAACGGTTTTCCTGCTGGATGTTCTGGAATTGTATCCTCATGGCCACTCTAGCGGTGGTCGAGAAGAATTTCTTCTTGAACTGGATCTTGAACTGATCCCATGTGGCCCTCCCTCTCGTGAATAATGGCTCATTCCTGAACCAGTACTCCTGCCAAGTATGCTAGCAGAAATCCCGCTGCCTCAACTTGAAGGTCACCGGGCAACCTAGCTCTGAGGAGCTTCCTCTCTACCGAGTCTAGCCAGTCATCTGCGACTATGATGCCTTCAGTCCCCATGAACTCCCTGGGGTTCAAGCCCATAAAGTCCTTGATGTTCCCCGCTCTCGGTCGTGGCTTTACCGGTGGTGGGACCATAGTACGCTTCTCAGAACACTCTATGCTCTGGCGGAGTAAGGTGGTCTGCTCCTGATGGGTCGTTAGGAACCCCTGGATCAGAGTGAGCAGTTGGTTCCCGTCGAGAGTGATGGAAGCCTGGGCAGGTTTACTAATAGGTGGTGGTGGGAGTATCGGGTCCTGCTGGGACTGTGATGTGGAAGGTGGTAGAGGCATCTGGGTTGGTGGATTTATGGAGTGGGGGAGTATGGTAGGTGGAGGTAGAGGTACATCGGTCAACTGGTCAACCGGCTGGATAGGAAGTGTGCCATTTTTAGGGGTGGCATACTGGGACGAGCGTGTGTGTACCATCTAATAAATAAAAGAACTTATAAGAACTCTTTAAAGTAAACAATCATAAACAACAAAAAAGTCTAATTCGTAATAACGAGCATATGCTACAATGAGATTCCTATGTTGCAATCCTAGTAATCCTCTAGGTTTTCTAAATGTTATTCCTAGTGTTATCTAGTTATCCTAAGTTCCTAATTACAGGCATGCTTGGTACAATGACGTAACCAAACAATTTAGTCAAGACCTGCATGGGCCACCACTAAAAATATGTCACGATCCGCTACCCAAATTGTTGGGCCGGGTCGAGTCATGTCTAGCCTACGATTGAGATAAAGTGTAGTAAGTTATTCTAAAGTCAAACAACATATGATCAAAGTGAGCTAACAGTTCTATATGTCATATTGAGTCAGAATATATCCCAAACACAAAAACATCTCGTATATAAATATGTTCCGAATACATGGCCAAAATGTAAAACTGGATACATGTCCAGTAACAAAATACATAGTCTAAGACATGACTGTTCTCAAAAGTCTCGAGCAACTAAACAAACTAGACGAGTTTTCTCGCAGGTACATCATCGTAAGGTAAAGTCTGATCCTCGATGGCAACTCCATAATAGGAATCACATAGCAGCTCCTCCTCGGTAAGTAACCTACAACGTTATCCTGTCAGGACGGGAACAAGTACTGATTCTAACAAACTAAATATACGAAGCATAAAATAAACTGAAGTGTAATAAACAGGAATCATGGCATATCACAATCTATCATGGCAAGGATACATATGTCATAGCGACAGATGTATATGAAGTGTTTAAAACTGTAGCAGGTACATGATCGTCAATAGGTGTACAATGTGCGAAGGAACATATAAATAAAATGTACTTCCGTACAAGTGATACGGTAATAGATGTACATATGCACAAATACAGCTTTGAGATAAGGCCTACGGCGCGGTAACATATAAAGTAAAACTTTGCTCGAGTACGGTAGATGGGGCATGATCACGTACTCAACTATCAGTTTCCACATAACCCATATTCTAAACATGTGAGAGATACGAGAACATTATAAAACATGGTGGATACTGAGAGCAGTATAAAGTATGTGAAACATGGAGAGATATGACTTCTAGTTTAGGTATAGGTATTTAACATGGTTTTTACACAATTCATTATATGCAGTAAATAAAGTTTGTAGAGGTACTTGCCTTGAGTAAAGCAAGGGTATGAATATGAAGCTATAGATATCCTGTTTCTCGTCACTGTAAAAATGATACATAAACTTAGTTTTTATACTAAGTTAAATACTAGGACACTAGTTGTATGACACGACTTTCTGACTGGACACCTAGCCAAATGATGACTTTAGGATAGGAGACCAATATTGGGTGACACAATACCTAAACCAACTTTCTATGGCCTTTACACTATGGTAGGGTAAGGCCCAACACTAAAATATCCTAAAATCACACAATACATCGCAAGTCGTAATTATTTAATAAATAAATCAGACTGTACTCTGTGTTCCAACAATTATTAAGATAGACAAAAAGCTTAAATATACATAAAATAAAGTACCAAGATAATCCTTGTTAATTATAGAAATTTATATTAATTTTTTTGGAATTTAAAGACCCTCATAGATATTTATTAAAAATCAGTAAAAATAAGTACCCTAAAAATGAAATCTGTTTTCCTATTTTTATAAAATGCCAAAACTACTAGTTAAATCCTGAAAAAAATATTAAATTAGATAAATTAACATAGTATTTAAATACAATTTTTTCCAGATTTTTACAGGAATATACTACATATAAAAATTCGAATACAGCAAGTTACAATTTCTGGAAAATAAATAAATAATTATTTAATATTTTATCCACGTATACGAAATTGAACCGGAGTCCAGATACGGGACCCAAAACCATGAATCAAGTCCGATATGACTCGTACAGGCCTTGAATGTATTTAGGCTCATTTAGGTCCACAGAACCCATGCTAGGTCTGGACTCAACTGGCCATAACTCACAGTTTACGAAAATACAAATTTTAAATACGTAAGTAATTAATAATAAAATAATATATTTTAATGCAGTAAAATATACATATCAATAATATTTATTAACAATAAAATAACACGTAAATTTAGCATAACTATATTTGTATACATAAAAGCACAAGTTTGCATATATTCAAAAGCAAATATATATATATATATATATATATATATATATATATATATATATATATATATATATATATATATATATATATATATGTACACGTGCGTATTTAAAATTATATATATATATATATATATATATATATATATATATATATATATATATATATATATATATATATATATATACATATATATATATATACATATATATATATATATATATATAATTTTAAATACGCACGTGTACATATGCTAGTATATATATATATATATATATATAATACACATACATATACATATATATATATATATATATATATATATATAAATACATATATACATAAAACTCAGCCCAAAACCCATTGGGCCCAAACCCAAACCCATTATAAACAGTAAACCCATTAAATAAAAAAATCCATTACTGTGCGGGTTTAAACCCGTTAGCATTAATTTAAACCAGATAATCCATTATTATTTAACCCGTGTCCTGACAGTTAGGGACACGAGCGTTGAATCTGACACCGAGTCCTGTGACCGAGGGAAACACGAAGATTCTGACACGAATTTTCTGTGTCCGAGTCCACCACTAGACTTACTGACACGAGACGACCTACCTATGTGAAAACGAGACACGAAAGCAAAGTAGACACGAAGAGACACGTGCGTGTCCGGCCTTGGTCGATGTTCGGAGCGGCTGCACGGCGGAGGAGACGTCGGGGTCGTCGAAAAAAAATTGAGCTGGGTTCGTCTCGTTGAGACGAACAAGATGGTGGTGGTGCGCGGCTACGGCGATGGCTGGAACGGAGACGCTCTTAGATCTAGGTCTCCGGCGAACTCGTCGGACAAGAACAGGCTAGGGCGGCGGCTGTGGTGGTCGGGGAGTAGAATAGGGTTAGGATTTCGAACGGGGGGGGGGGGGGTTCAATTTATAGGGCTGGCCGGGTTTAGATTAGGGTTTTGTTTAGGGTTTAGGGTTAGGGTTTAGGGTTAATCGTCGGAGACGATGACGGAAGGAAGGCGATGATCGGGGGAAAATTTTACAGAAACCCCCCCCAAAAAAATAGTTATTACACTAAGCCCCACCGCCTGTCAGTATGCAATTTCCAAATTGCATAATCACCCCTCCGCACAGTTCTGTGCAAATTTAATTTGCACAGAAGATTCTAAATATTATTGATATGTATATTTTACTGTATATTTTGCACAGTTCTGTGCATAACTATATATATATACAAAAATACTAGTATATGTATATATATATATATATATATATATATATATATATATATATATATTATCGGACACAAAATATATATATATATATATATATATATATATATATATATATATATATATATTATCGGACACGATACAATCATGAATACTATAAAATACACTAGGACGTACCAAAAACAGTGTCGTGGCCATGTCACCATGCTCGCAATTGTCTGTCATATTCGTATCCGTGCAACATAAATTTTGATTCCTATTTTCAAGCCTAACATTTCACTTTCTTCCTTCCCCACAATCTTGATCACGCATATGCATGTTTGGAATAGGGTCCTACAAGATTGTATTCAATCATGTTTGTCTATGAAATCTATGTTTGGTACTTCCAAATTAAAGATTTCGAAGGTTTCCAATTGAAGAGCTTGCTAACCAATTATTCTTTTTTTTTTTTGCAATCAAAACAGCCGACATATTATTCAGAGTTTAGAGTAGAAGCTTCGGCAAAGAGCTAAGCTTTAATACAATCTGGAGGTTGTGAAAACAACCAAACAGAGTCAGAATCTAAAGATAAACCAAACGGAGCTAAACTATGAGCAGCAGAGTTAGAAGATATAGGAGAGTAGGAGAAACAAAAATCCGAAGAAGCAAGGCATGCAACTGTAATTTCTTCCACGACAACTCGGATCTTCCAAAGGATCAATAGAGCTTTATTAATCACCAGGTTTATGATAACTTCAGAATCTCCTTCAAATTCCACATTTTTAATATCTTGAGCAATGCAGTAATCTAATCCCAGTTTGAGAGTTCTACCTTCTGCTTCCAAAGGAGAACCTCCCAAGTAAGACGTGGCAATACCGCCTATATTGTTAGTGCCGAGGCACAATTTTTGATGGAAAATTCTGAAACTGAAACAATTGTACACACAACGTTTCAAATGCAGCACCTTAAAGAAGATGTGCAACAGAGATCCTGGAGGATTCTGAATTACGAGGATCTAAAAAGATTCTACGTAATACACAAAAAATCTAAAGAGACTTTATGCAAGCAACTATCGGCAGTAGAGCTTCTAAAAAGAAGTTACTGTAAAAGGCAATAGCAACGATGACAGGCGAGAATGAGATGCTGGGGTGAATGAACCACCGTTGCTCAAAGCTTTATTCGCCCCACACGAGCACGAACAGCTTCCAGGAACCAGCAAGTTCACGAAGAACTTTTGGAACGCTCGTAAGTCAATATTTGAGATTTGAATGGGCTTCCTGGACTTAACAGACTCCCTCTACTCTCTTCTTGGTGCATCTTTCAAAGGAGGTCAAGGGGCTCTATTTATAGAGTGGAGTTGAGACTTCACCTCTTCTCCTATCCGATGTGGGACTAAAATACCAATACTCAAAAATAGAGTTTGATATTTTAGATCATCCCACAATCAGCATAGAAGTGTGCCAGTCCATGCCTACCCCCTGAACACTCCCGTGCATGCACGAGACAATCCTGGAGTCCGCGTCCGAGTCCGAGTCCACACAACAAAAATCAACTTGCATCCTTGTTGGAGTTAATCCTTTTTCCTTCTAGAAAAATACTCCCACATGACACAAACTTGTGCCCCACTACACCTCATGTGCACACCTCAACACAAGCAATGCATTATATTGAGATACTCACCATTTGGTGTAGCCGATGTGGGACTATCTTTTCTAGTCCAAAGGCAAAAACACCAACAATCTCCCACATATCTCAATATATGGGTTGAGCGTTCCCCACAGTGACTGCCCATCATGCATTAGGAGAGATGTCGCTACGACTTGAATCTTCCCGTATAGGTTAAATAACAGCATGATACAAGAATGGACTAAGCCTTGAATTCTGCACCATAACTGCAATTCTTCCTACTCACATAATGACATCAACTGTGCTTCTGGCTGCACATTGAAGGCCTTGTGCCAGCCTGGTTTCAGTGTATAATTTTTGGGCGTCTACAAGTTTACCCTCAAGAGACGGCCTGATATCTCTATCCATACACTATAGGTGAGTTCTTTATAAAGAGTCATGGCATGAAGCATTGCGCTTCTTTGCGGTGCTACGTCGCTATGACATGGCTTAAAGCGGAGGCTTTACCCCACCTGGATACCTCATCGTAGTGTCATACTACTGTAGCATGAGGTCACAAGCCTCTTTGTAGTGCCAAACTACCCAGCATGAAGCCTTGCGCTTCCGTACGGTGTTACGCCGCTATGACATGGCTCGCAAAGCCGAGGCTTTACCCTACCTGGTACCTCTTCGTGGTGTCATGCCACTGTAACATGAGGACATCGTCCTCTTTGTAGTGCTGTCTACCTCTCTTTATTACGATTATCATATAGCATTAGGCTACCTGCCTATTTGCGGTGCTACTCCGCTGTGACTTGGCTTGCAAAGCCGAGGCATTACCCCTACCTGGGAACCTCATGGTGGAGTCACCCCACTGTAGCATGGAGTTACACTCCTTGTAGTGCTGCTCTACCGTGCTTCTTGTAAAGTACTCCAGGCATTCACTCTGCCTGAGAACTCATTAAGGCATCTAAGCCAACCTTCCCACAGGATTCGTTTTTCGCAGAAAACAACAGTAGACAACAGTGGTTGTAGGTCCGTAATCTCTCTATGTCACATAGGACAAGTACCCACCGTTCCTGATATTCTTCTGGTTAATAGTCCTCCCTTGAACCAAAAGCTAGATGCCTAGTAGATTTCTTTTTGAACTAATAGCATAAAACTTTATGGTAGGAATGTAATAACACAATATCAGAATGCCTTCAAGCCCATTTTATAAGCTGTGTCATCGACCAGCTGGCGCTTGAGGCCCTTGGTGAACGGATCCGTCAGGTTCTCCTAACTCCGAACAACAATCACTGTAATGATACCTCTCTTGATGATATCGTTCATTGCCCTGTGCTTCAACCGCACAGTTCTCTTCTTTCCGTTGAAGAGATCATTCGATGCCACCGCTGCAGTCGCCTGGTTGTCGCAGTATATCAAAATTACCGGTATCTGCACCCCAACCACTGGAAGATCATACATGAGCTCCCGAAGCCACTCTGCTTCATCTGCTGCGGTATCAAGTGTAAAGAACTCAAATTCCATAGATAATCGTGAGAGCATAGTCTGCTTCTTCGACTTCCACGATATAGCAGCTCCATCCGTTGTGAATATGAATTCACCTGTGGACCTCTCGCTCTCTAATTCTGAGCACCAACTGGCATCACTGAAGCCTTCCACTACCGGCGGATCTCCGCTGTAGTGCAGTACATTTGTCTGAGTCTTCTTGAGATATCTCATAACACGCTTCACAGCTTTCCAGTACTGCTCAACGCCTGGATTGCTAGTGAACCGACTCAGCATTTCCACTGCAAAAGCTATGTCAGGCCTTGTGGCAGTAGTAGCGTACATCAAGCTTCCGATGACGCTAGCGTACTCCAACTGTCTGACGCTTTTCCTCGAATTTGGCTCCAGCTTCTGATCACTCCGGTACGATGTATCAATAAAAGGAAGATCTTGATACCCGTAGCGAGTGAGCATCTTCTCAATATAATGAGATTGTGACAGCGCTATTCCAGTGCCTGTTCGGATGATCTTGAGCCCCAAGATTACGTCGGCATCCCCTAAGTCCTTCATACTGAACTTGGTCGAGAGGAATTTCTTTGTCTCTGTGACGCAGCTTAAATCAGTACCTAGGATTAGCATATCGTCCACGTAAAGACATACGATTACTCCTCTTTCGTCAGCAAACTTCGTATAGACACACTTGTCTGTTTCACTGACCCTGTAGCCATTTGACCTTATTACCTTGTCAAACTTCTCATGCCACATTTTGGGAGCTTGTTTCAAACCATACAAAGACTTCATCAACTTGCAGACTTTGTCTTCCAGACCTCTAACGACAAAACCTTCTGGTTGTTGCATATAGATCTCTTCGGTCAGCTCGCCATTAAGGAATGCCATTTTTACATCCATCTGATGTATCACCAGCTTGTATACTGCTGCTAGAGCAATTAACAATCTGATGGTTGTCATCCGAGCTACTGGAGCATAAGTGTCAAAGTAGTCGATCCCCTGCTTTTGAGCAAACCCCTTGGCCACTAGCCTGGCCTTGAACTTGTCAATGGTTCCATCTGCTTTCATCTTCTTCTTGAAGATCCATTTACATCCGATGGGTCTTGCTCCTTCTGGCAGGTCAACCAATACCCATGTGTTGCTGGAGGTGATTGAGTCAATCTCGTTGTCTATCGCCTCCTTCCAGAATACAACATCTCTGGTCTTTATCGCCTCATCATAGGTAAGCGGATCTGCTTCCACATGATAGGTGACGAAGTCATCTTCGAAGTCTTTCGGCCTCCTCGTTCACTTAGTTGACGGCTCAGCGAGTTCTGGTTCAGTTGCTGTCTCCTTGACGACAGCTTCATCTTGGACTACTGGTTCATTAAAGACTTCTATCTGTTTTGTACCCTCATCATTCTTCGGAAGATCCGCAAGAACAATATTCTTGTGTTTTACAAACTTATCTTCAAAGTATTCAGCATCGCGAGATTTGATGATGTGGTTTGACTCGATATCAAGGAATCTCTGAGCATCACTCTTCTCGGCATACCCCAAGAAGATCGTCTTCGTAGTCCTTGTCCCCAGCTTCTGAATCTTCAGATCCGGGAGCTTCACATAAGCCAGACACCCCCACACTCGAATGACATTCAAGTTAGGTCTGACTTTGAACCAGAGTTCATGAGGAGTTATGTCGAAAGTTGCATATGGCACTCTGTTCAGAATGAACGTTGCCGTTAGTGCAGCTTCTCCCCAGTAATACTTTGGAAGACCCGCAGTCAACAGCATGGAGTTCATCATCTCTGTCAACGTTCTGTTCTTCCTTTCTGCTACTCCGTTGGATTGAGGAGAGTACGGAGCCGTTGTCTCATTGACGATTCCATGTTCTTTGCAGAATGATAAGAATTCATGAGACCGATACTCCCCGCCTCGATCACTCCTTAACCTCTTGAGTTGTTGTCCAGTTTGCCGCTCAGCCTCGGCCCTGAACTCCTTGAACTTCTCGAATGCTTCGTCTTTAGACTTGAGCAAGTAGACGAAAGTATACTTTGAGAAGTCATCGACGAAAGTAATGAAATACTTCATCCCGGCCTTTGTAGAGAATTGTTTGAAGTCACAGATATCTGAGTGAACCAACTCCAGAAGATCTGTGCTTCGATGGACCCTGTGAAAGGGTTTCCTTGTGATCTTCGTCTGAGCACATACTTCGCATTTCTCTACCTTACCCCCACACTTGGAGATAAGTCCTAGACTAGACATTCTGTTAATCCTTTTACAATGAACATGTCCTAGCCTATTATGCCACAACTCAAGAGAATAATCAGAAAAAGTGATTGCATTTATATTATCATGCTGGGTTACAACAAGCTGAATCTTGTACATTCCTTCAGTTTGGAAAGCTTTCCCGAAGAATGTACCCTTCTTGGACATCACGAACTGGCCAGCATTGATGTCCATCCTCAAGCCTGCGTTGTAGAGCAGACTTCCAGAGATCAGGTTCTTAGCAATTACTGGAACATGCTTCACACCTTGAAGCGTCAGAGTGTTCCCCGATGTGAGTTTCAGCTCCACTGTCCCGATCCCCAGTACTTCAGCTTGTGCCTGGTTTGCCATTATGACCTTCTCTGAAGTTGGCTCATAAGAGACGAACCAGTCTTTGTCTGAACAGACATGGCAGGTCGCACCAATGTCTATCCACCAGTCCAAGTCAGCCCCCACAGTTGCAACCTGTGCTATCATGGCAACTAGATTAGTAATCATAGAAACCTTACTAGGCTCACCTTGTTCTTTGGGCTTGGACTTGCATTCAGATTTGTAGTGGCCCTTCTTGCCACAATTGAAGCAAGTCACATGGGACTTAGACTTCTGCTGCTTGAAAGCAGGACCCTTCACTTTCAGATTCGTGAAGTCCTTCTTTTTGCGATGAGAAGCAGCCTGCTTCCCCTGGTACTCTCTGGTTTGGACCAGATTTGCCTTCGCCAGTTGTTTGGACAGAGTATTCATCTTCTGTTGAGAGCGCATCTCGTCCTCAACATGGATCTCTTGCAAGAAATCTTCCAAGCTAATTTACATCTTCTTTCGATGCATCCTTGCATAGAAGTTGCTCCACTCTGTAGGAAGTTTCGCGACGATCCCTCCAACGACAAACTTGTCGACGAGGGGCATGTTCTCGTCTTCTAGTTTCTGACGCAACTTCAGAAACTCCTTCACTTGGGCAGCATCGCCTTCTCGTCTTCGAAGGTCCACTTGTGATATTTTTCTACCATGAAGATCTTTGACCAGTTCTCGTCATCTTCATAGAGCTTTCCCAAGGAGTCCCATATCTCTTTGGCAGATGTCTTCTTGGAGTAGGACTCTGCTAGAGAGTCTTCCATGGAATTGAGTATCAGTAGTTTGTATATACTGTTTTCTCTCTTCCACTTCGCTTGCTTGGTCGTAGCAGCGGCCACAACTGCAGCAGATCCAGTGGTTGGAACGATCGGTTCTTCTTCTGACAACACGTGATCAACATTCACGAGTTGAAGATTTAAAGTGACCTTTCGTCTCCATATCTGGAAGTGTTCGCCATCGAATTTTTCTAACTTGTTAAAGCCGGTATCGATGAGCGAAGCACGAGAATTATCCATCTTCTCAATAAAGCTTTGAGATTGTTAGTGCCGAGGCACAATTTTCGATGAAAAATTCTGAAACTGAAACAATTGTACACACAACGTTTCAAATGCAGCACCTTAAAGAAGATGTGCAACAGAGATCCTGGAGGATTCTGAATTACGAGGATCTAAAAAGATTCTACGTAATACACAAAAAATCTAAAGAGACTTTGTGCAAGCAACTATCGGCAGTAGAGCTTCTAAAAAGAAGTTACTGTAAAAGGCAACAGCAGCGATAACAAGCGAGAATGAGATACTGGGGTGAATGAACCACCGTTGCTCAAAGCTTTATTCGTCCCACACGAGCACGAACAGCTTCCAGGAACCAGCAAGTTCACGAAGAACTTCTGGAACGCTCGTAAGTCAATATTTGAGACTTGAACGGGCTTCCTGGACTTAACAGACTCCCTCAACTCTCTTCTTGGTGCATCTTTCAAAGGAGGTCAAGGGGCTCTATTTATAGAGTGGAGTTGAGACTTCACCTCTTCTCCTATCCGATGTGGGACTAAAATACCAATACTCAAAAATAGAGTTTGATATTTTAGATCATCCCACAATCAGCATAGAAGTGTGCCAGTCCACGCCTACCCTCCGAACACTCCCGTGCATGCACAAGACAATCCCGGAGTCCGTGTCCGAGTCCGAGTCCGCACAACAAAAATCAACTTGCATCCTTGTTGGAGTTAATCCTTTTTCCTTCTAGGAAAATACTCCCACATGGCACAAACTTGTGCCCCACTACACCTCATGTGCACACCTCAACACAAGCAATGCATTATATTGAGATACTCACCATTTGGTGTAGCCGATGTGGGACTATCTTTTCTAGTCCAAAGGCAAAAACACCAACATATATGAATATACCTTGGGAATTCTGAACAACTGCAGCTCCGCTCATTTTTCCCGTTAATGAAAGCCCTGTCGAAGTTACATTTCAAGCCATCAGAGAGTGCAACAACCCAAACTAACTGAAGGTTAGATAGGTTGTTGGAAGATGTAGGAATTAATGATAGTGATAATTAGTATTCTTGGAATACGCTATATGCCGTATCAAGAATATTAGCATGATTGAGTGGTACTCCTTCAAATATCAGTAAGTTCCTAGCCTTCCAAATCGCCCGAAGTAAGTAGGTGATATAGCAGAATGTGGAGTGTGGACAAGTCTTGGAGTTCAATCAACACCCCCAACACATCAATTAACTTAAAGGATTCCCACATAGGTGGCAGAGTACCTATGGGGGAGGCAAATCAAATGAGTCTAGATACCTGGCATTTGAGGAAAAGATGATCTATTGTTTCCGCATCGGTGCGACAAAGTGGGCAGGCTGTGTCAATAGTAGATAAGACTCTACCAATGTTAGCCTTCACCTAATGTGCGCCAAATGAAGAGCTGCACCTTCGGAGCTATCAACTTAATTTTCCATAGCTTCTTCCGGTTAAAAGTCGGTAAACCACATGAGGAAGATGAAGTCCGATTATTCAAAATGGCTTCATAAGCCGATTTTGTTGTGAAGGCTCCTGTAGGGGTGTATTTCCAAATCAACATGTCTTCAAGAGGCAATGAACTCGTTGGTATACGAAGGATTGCTTCAGCTTCATCAGAAGGAAATGAAGAAGTAACCAGTTCATGGTTCCAGATTTGAGTATGTGGAAGAAATAGATATCTTTAACAACATGAATGGTATTCCTACTATCCGCATATCCTTTAACCATGTGAGATGGTATTGTTGCAACCCAAGGGTCCTCCCACACTTTAACTTTTGAACCATCCCCAATAGACCAGATGAACCCTTGTCTGATAATATCTCTACAGGTTAAGATGCTAGACCAAATGGCTGAGCAAGAAGCCGACTTTTTGGCAGTCCAAAATTATTGGTGCTCGAGACATGTATTTTGCATGGAGAAAACGCACCCAATGAGCATTGGAATTTTGCGGAAGTCTCCAACAGATTTTGGAGACTTGAGCTTGGTTGTTGACTTCTGGAATTCGAAATCCCAATAGTCCCTCCTCTTTAGGCTTGGTGATGTGTTTCCATGCTGTCAGATAAATCTTTCTTTTATTTTCCGTAGCCCCCCACCAGAACTGCCTTTGGATACTAGCAATCTTATTTGTGACTCCCTTCGGAAGAAGATAGTTTGACATATAGTAGACTGGAATTGCAGCCAATGTAGGTTTTACAATGATGGTTCTACCTGCATAAGACCAACATCTTGCCTTCCAACCATTAAGTTTTTAATGACAAGCGTTGATTAGGTTGTTGAAAGTATTTATCCTATTCTGTTTAAGAAGGAGTTGATGTCCCAGGTATTTGTCACTGGGATCCATTAACTGCACTTGGAGCATATTTAAGATGAACTATTTCATATAAATATCAAGTTTCCTGGAAAAGTATAAGTGGATGATTTTGCAAAATTGATGTCTTGTCCAGACCAAGAGGAAAAGGTGTTGATCATAGACTTAATTTGGGAAACATTAGAAAGAGTCGTTGCTCCAAAGATAATAATATCATCAGCAAACATGAGATGAGAAATGTTGGGAGCTCAGTTATTGATTTTGGCACTCGAGAAAAGGCCATTAAGTTCATGATGCAGAATTAACTTAGAGAAGATCTCCCCACATAGGATAAACAAGTAAGGAGAGAGTGGGCATCCCTGCCTAATGCCTCTTGAAGGCTGAAATGTTTTTGATGGTGAACCATTGACAAGTATGGAGAAGGTTGATGAAGTAACACAGTTCATGATTAGCTTGTGTGATCTGCCGGTTAATCCAAAACCAATGAGAACTTGGCTTAGGAATGACCAACTAACACGATCATAAGCTTTGGAGAGATCTAATTTGAGTGCAAGACTACTTTTGGATGCTGGAAATTTCTCAATGGGATGAAACATTTCATGGGCCAAAATAATATTATCAGTTATTTGCCGGTTCGGAACTAAGGTATTTTGGAATGGAGAGATGATCGAATTCAAAATAGGCCTAATTCTCTTTGTGAAGATTTTGGTAATGATTTTGTAAATAACCTTACACAGAGAAATAGGTCTAAAATCCATTGGAGTTGTGGGCACACTTTTTTTTGGAATTAATGCAATGAAAGTATGATTCAAATAATTAGGCAATGAATTAGAACGAAATAAACGTTGAATAAGGTGGGTTACCTCTCCTCCAACCACTTCCCAGCTTTTGAGATAGAAGATTGCTGCGAATCCATCTGGCCCCGGGAACTTGTCTGGATTAATCTCTAACATTGTGTTTCGAATTTCTTCCTCCGATGGGATGGCAGAAATGGCATCATTGTCAACATTTTCAATAGTAGGAAGGCTATCCAGAATGTGGGATGTCACAGGTATTAGAAGCTTGGAAAATGTTGGAAAAATGATGAACTAGAGCATTAGTAATCTTCTCTTGTCCCTCAATCCAGGAACCATCTGACATTTGTATACAAGATATGGTGTTTTTCCTTTTTCTATTCAAAGCAGATATATGGAAAAATCTGGTATTTCGATCCCCAATTTGAATCCAATTTTGTCTAGATCATTGGTGCCAATATATTTCTTCCTGCTGCGGAAGTTTATTGAGACGAGCCGGCAAAAGTATTTTTCCTTCAAGTAAAACATCATCTGTAGGAAGTTTGCTCTGTAGGTCTAGAAGGTTTTGTTCTGTATCCTTAATGGCAGTAGAAAGACAATTAAATCTAGATTTGCCCCAAGATTTGAGAGCTGGAAGAATTTTATCCAACCGCTTTGGGAGAGAAGGATTCTCATAGCCAAGGAGCTGAAATGTTGGCCGTAATTTGTCCCAATGAGTTCCAGAAAAAAAAGATCGATCTGCCACTCTAGGGGGACCATAGATACAATGCATATGGAACTGGGGAGATGTTAAGGTGATTTGGGTTGAAATATGGATGAGGTTATGAGAATTAGAAATAACGGTCGTCTTAGTGTCAGAACACCACCATAAAGACCCCCTGATCTTCCTCTAGCTGATATAGAGGAGCATTCATCAAAACCCAATTTGTTAGCTATTACAGAAACTGCAACGTCGAGTTTCGGAAAGGAAAACAAATGACGGTCTAGTCGACCAGAGAAACGCTCGAAGGCTGCGAATTGTCGCGTCGTTTCCGCTCCGACAATTCCAGAATATATCATTGGTGTTGCAGCTGTGCTAACTAATTATTCTTAATTTGCCTTAGGCCCTTAATATTAAGCAGAGACATCATTAGCATTACAGGCTACAAGTTCCAAAATTCTCAAGTGAAAAATATATAATGATTGAGGTGACACTAGATAAGTCTGATCACGAAGAATTCATTTAATGATTCATTTAATTCACTAATAGTCTGTCCATAAGCTAGAATTCATCAAGACAACAAAATTTAATGATTCAACATGCAACACAATCATCGTTTATGAATTTCTTAATAAGGAATCAAACCAGTCAGTTTAGATTTCATTTCTCTTCTTTAACATGAATAGTGAGGCTCCAGCTTAACTTTAAATAAATACAAGAGTTCTTAATATATCTAATGAGAAACCAAACCATGTTTATTAATTATTCCAACGACACAAGATTGAATTCATGGATCACATTAAGAGAGCCTCAGTGCCCCAGAACAACCAAATTCGCCTTTACTCCTTCGAACAAGCCATCTTCACCCGGGAAATCACTCAAGGCGGAGAAGGACTTCTCGGCGTCCTCTGGCTTCACCGGCACGACGGATGACTCTTCCGTGTTGTTTGGGCCAAGCGGGTCCGTGTCCTTGCCTGCGGTGGGGTTGTCGGCCGCCTCAGACATCCCCGCGAGAAGCGCAGCACACACGAGCAGGGCCAGGAGGAACAAGGCGCGGCCGGTGGAGGCCATTATCGTCCTAGCTGCGATATCTAGTCTCGGGTGGTCGTGGTGGATCGAGTTGGCGGAGCAATGAGTACCGAGGAATGGCAAGAGGGGTTGGTTATTTATAATGAGAGAGAGAGAAAGAGAGAGAGCGCTTATACGTTGTTGCATGTGGGTGGTTGTTTTGACTCGGTTTTATGACCAGTTCTTTAGGGTTTGTGCCTTGAATTAGAACATTTTATAGTTTGATTGATGATCCATATCAAGAAGCAGGACAGAGGAAAAGTTCCTCCTCTAAAAAAAAGGCAAATTCTATTGGCACCTCAAATTTTACATGAGATAATCCAATTTTTTCAATTATTTACAAGTTTATCATTTTAAATTTTTATTCGAGGACAGTCCACATATTTGGATTTGGACTACCAACAAAATTGGACGTCCTAACATAAAGTAGGACTGCAAATATTGTTGCAGTTCTACTTTATGCTAGGAGCCCTAAAGAATTTGGATAGTTTGAATTTGTACTGTCAACAAAGTTGGTAGTCCTAATATAAAGTAGTAATGCCAACTTTGTGGACAGTTCTACTTTATGTTATGACTGTCAACCTCGTTGGCAGTCCTAAAGGGGGGTTGGACAGTCCAAAGTAAAATTGGGACTGATCTGAGTAAAAATTACACCAAGTTGGACTGTTCTAAAATAAAATGTGGAATGCTTATAGAATTTGCCAAAAAATGAGAAAAATGATGTTCATCTCGCGTTTTCTGTTATTCAAATCTTTTTGTTTGATTTACTTGCGCTGGGTCTTCTTTAACTTCTTTGTAATAAAAAAATATAAACCTTGTTACGTATATGTTTTTTTGGCATATGTCATACTCTTATTAATTTGCAAAAAGAAAAAGAAAAATGAGCAGCAAACAATGTTGTCAGAACCAGACCGACTGTTAGACCGGAATGGACGAAATTTTACCAAAAAAATTGGAACGATCTGACTTGAACCGTTGGTTTTTTAAAACCGACGATTTTTTACAAAACGAGAGTTTAATCAGCCGAATCGGAGCTCACTTAAACCTACCGGTCAAGGTGTTGGGTGGGCAGGTCTGGGCTGGCCTGGGCCCAGGTTTGACCGGGTCCGGGCCGGGCTCAGACCGTCAGCGAAAGTGGGCCGGGCCGGGCTAACCCAAAGGGGGAATGACTGGACCCAGCCGGGACCCAAGGCCCCGGTTTGGTCGGGTCGGACTGAACCGGGCCTGAGCCGGCCGGGCCCAGGTAAAACCGAGTTTGATCGGGCCCGGTCCGGGCCGGGCTCTGACCATCAGCGGAAGCAAGCCGGGCTGGGCTAACTCGGAGGGGGAATGGCTGGACCCAGCCCCCACCCAAGGCCCTGTTTGGTCGGCCCGGGCTGAACTGGGCCTGGGCCGGGCCGGTTCAGCGGTGGATCGGTCGGCCCAGTTTGAGTTAGGAAAACCCAAAAAAGTGATTTGCTTTCTAAAAAAATTGAATGACCAAAAAAATTGAATGACCAAGTAAAATAATACATAAACTGTGAATAATGATTAATACATAAACTGCGAATAATGATTAATACAACATTGTAAAGACTCATACAAGATTACTGGTACATAAACTGCGATTAATGACTGATACAAGATTTCTAGTACATAAACTACAATTAATGACTAATACAAGATTTCTAGATATTGATACATGATTTGAAATATCGGCGTTGCTTCCCTATACCATGGCTATGGTCTCATTTTATTTGTTTCCTACAATGCAAACATTCAACATGAACTTTCGTGGTGTATCTTCTTTCGGTACCAACACTTGCACGATGGTCATCGTAAACTCCGCTAAAATGATACTAAATTTTTGAATCATCTAGCGGTGCCGGTTGCGGTGCAGGTTGCGGTTGCTGATCTTGCGGTTGCTGCGGTAGTTGATCATTATCCATGATATAAATCGTCTCTTCACACGGGTTTGCTTGTAAAAATTATAAGAGGAAGAAATTGTGGTGTGATTAAGTTTAAAGATTATGGCCTATTTATAAGTTTTTTGGGGTACAAAATGACATATTTTACTCCCAAAAAGGGTTGTTATAAAGGTATTTTTGGTCATTTCTAGCATAATAACCAAAATACCCTTCCAACGGTCTAAAAATAGCAAGTAAACACTACCAAAATTCAACATTTGACGGCCATATCCGTCGCCAACCCGTTGGTAAATCAGATTACCGACGGTTTGCCGACGGATTTGGGTCAAATACATCCGTCGGGATATGACTCGTCGCTAAAAACAATCCATCGCCAAGTTGTCGCCAAGCGACGACTAAACGACGGATTTCTGGCAGCCATATTCGTATAATTAGCGGCGACTGGCCGACGGGTTTCCGTCAAATCAAGTATCAGAAAGTAAGTAATGCATCATCTTACCGACGGGTTAATCCATCAGCAATCCGTCAGAAACTTGTCGATAAAAGCATATCAGAGAGTATCTGATACGCAATCTCCATCGCTATTCCGTCGCGCGTAGTCGCAAACCAACGACGGATTGGCGACGACTTATCAGTCGCTAAGGCTCTGAAAGTCTTTCATATTTCCAGAACCTAATCAACGGATTATCCATCGCTTGGTTGTCGCCGTCCGTCGCTAAATTGAAATTCTCCAGTTAGCGATGGATAATCCGTCGCTTGGTTGTCGCGAGCCGTCGCTTTTTAGTCGCTAGTCCGTCGCTAACTGGAAAATTTTTGAAAACAAAATCCATAAAACAGAGCATTCCCTATTCACACAACATCCGAAAACATCAGAACATCACAATATGCATCACACATCACACAAACCAATATACATCACACACCAAAAAATAAATATCCATCACAAATACATCACACAAACCAACATACAACACACACCAATATAAAAATCATATCATATCATATATATATCTACCAAGTCTAGATAATAGCATCTAAAAATATCGATGTCTAGATAAAACCATGTTTAGAAAATAAGAAACATGAAGAGTTGTAAAACCATACAAGTCGGTTGTCAGAATTAATAAGTCTACTAGAAACAAATCCAATCAAAAATTATATCATATCATATATATATATATATATATATATATATATATATATATATATATATATATATATATATATATATATATATATATTATATATATATATATATATATATATATATATATATATATATGATATATATATATATATATATATATATATATATATATATATATATATATATATCATATATATCATATATGATATATATATATATATTTTTTTTTTGATATATATATATATATATATATATATATATATATATATATATATATATATATATATATATATATATATATATATATATATATATATATCATATATATCGTATATGCTGGGGCAGATATAACTTCCTCA
The DNA here is from genome assembly GCA_029216955.1 of Iris pallida. NCBI lineage: Eukaryota > Viridiplantae > Streptophyta > Magnoliopsida > Asparagales > Iridaceae > Iris > Iris pallida. The sequence goes on along the minus strand of JANAVB010029418.1, from coordinate 1,656,422 downwards.
ACCAGCGCACATAAGTAGGATCCACGCCAACAAAATCAATATCTAGAGGAGATGGATGACTGAAAGTCCCGGTGCAACTGCCCTCTAGTGCCACCTCATCCTTCATAGCAATCTCGGCTTTAGGAATCACTTCTTCCTTAATAGTAGGAAGAAATTCTTCCTTGATCTCCTCAGCAGCAGGAGGTCCCACTATCTCCTCAGCAGCAGGAGGTACCACTACCTCCTCAGCAGCCATCTGTGCCTCTCTCAAGCGAGATCCTCGGGTCTTGGGTGCCATCTGGTAAGACCATTAAATATCAATGAGAGCACGTATATACAAAATTCAACTCAGATTCGTTTGATGATTTAATTTTGCACAGTCTCGAGTATTGAATTATCCATAAAAACACACTTTAGAAACAGTTCAGATTCGGCAACGCAAAAAGAATCTTACTCCAGACCATAAACACGAAATTTGTGCCTATCACGTACAAACCTACTTCCAATCACTCTCGTAACTGGCCAATCACTCTCGTAAACGTAGAATACCATTGCAAGAGAGTCACGAGAGAGTAAACAACCTCCTAAATATTGATGTTTACGAGAGTGATTGGCCAGTTAAATCTCCTGTAACTGGCCAATTACTCTCGTAAACATCAATAATATTTTTTGGACCCATCTGCTCCTCCCTACTTCCCTTCTTCTCGCTCCTCACTCTCAACCAACCAAAGCCTAGCCCAGACCAACATATATTATGTATGCGCTCCAGTCCTTCCTCAGCCTCAGCTTGAGTTCTGGTACTATGTCTCTCCTAACTATGCTACTTACTAGTACCACCACTCCTTCCCACACCCAAGTAGCTCTCTATGGACCATGTCGAAACTTATTCTCCAAGCACTTTTGTACTGCTTCCTCCACTTCGTACCCGTCAGTTTGTTCTCCTTGGGTATTTAGGTCGATCGTCCGGACGCAATACTAAAGAATGAGGAGGTGAATCCGCTACGATCGATACTAAGTACATACGGTCGAGGAGGTAGATCCGCTACCGATACCGATTCTGATACAGATACCGATACCGATACCGATTCTGATACAAATACCTATAACGATACCAATTCTGATACAAATACCTATACCGATACCGATACCGATTCTGATACTGATATCGATACCGATACCGATACAGATACCGATAGTCCGATACCGATAGTCCGATACCAATTCTGATACTCATAGGAATAGCCCAATACCGATACCGATACTCATAGAAATAATCTGATACCGATATCGATACTCATAGAAATAGTCCGATACCGATACACATAAATCTATCTATCACTAGTAGCCATAGTCCTCTACATACTCCTCTACACTAGGATATACTAGTAACCATACTCCTCTACACACTAGCTGGTAGTCATACTCCTTTACACTAGGATACACTAGTAGCCGCCAACGATCGAAATATTTTACTAAGTTTATATATATATATATATCACTCGGTAAGAAGAAAAAAAAGAATAAAAAAAGAAAAAGAATATATATATATATATATATATATATATATATATATATATATATATATATATATATATATATATTAAGAGATTCGGTTCAATTTAAAAAATTCTGCTTCGGTGTGTGTGTGTGTGTTACTACTGCCGACCCCCAACTCCCCACTCCCACCACCGCCGATCCCCACCCCAACCACCGCCTACCCCAACTCCTACCCCGGCCCCCATCCGTCGACCCCAACTCCCACCCCTGGCCGCCAACCCCCCCAGTACCACTATTCATTCCCACTAAGCAGCTCTCTATGGACGATGTCGAAACTTATTCTCCAAGCACTTTGAGCTCCTTTCCCCACTTTGTACCTGTCAGTTTGTTCTTCCCAGGTATTTAGGTCGATCGTCCGGACACAATACTAGAGAATGAGGAGGTGAATCTGCTACGATCGATACTAAGTACATACAGTCGAGGACGTGGATCCGCTACCGATATGAATTCTGATACAGATACCGATACCGATTCTGATACAGATACCTATACCGATACCGATTCTGATACAGATACAGATACCGATACAGATACCGATAGTCTGATACCGATACCGATAGTCCGATACCGATACCGATTCTGATACTCATAGGAATAGCCCGATACCGATACTCATAGAAATAATCTGATACCGATATCGATACTCACAGAAATAGTCCGGTACCGATACACATAAACCAATCTATCACTAGTAGCCATACTCCTCTACACTAATATACAGTAGTAACCATACTCCTCTATAGCTAGTAGTCATACTCCTCTACATACTCCTCTACACTAGGATACACTTGTAGCCACCAACGATCGAAATCTTTTTACTAAGTTTATATATATATATATATATATATATATATATATACTAAGAGAAAAAAAAAGATATATATATATATATACTAAGAGATTCGGTTCGGTTTTAAAAAAATTCCTTTTCGGTGTGAGCGTGTGCGTTTGTGTGTGTGTATGTGGGTGTGTGTGTTACTACCGCTGACACCCAACTCCCCACTCCCACCACCGCCGATCCCCACCCCCACCCCCACCACCGCCGACCCCAACTCCCACCCCCGGCCCCCAACCCCCACCCCCACCACCGCCGATCGCCATCCCCCTACCACCGGCGTCACGATCCGCTCCCGAATAATCGGACACGAGTCGGACACGTCCAGCCTTTGTCGTTAGACACAACAAAGTAAGTTGTACCAATCTAGGGAAATTAACTAGATATCAAGACAAGTATGAAAACACAGCATCTATAAATGTGTCCCAACCAGAGTAAAGTACAGCTCAGAATTTATTACATTCCAGCAATGAAAGTAAGTCTACTAGTCTCAATACGGGAAAATATAAAAAGCTAAAGGTAAACTCTAGGCTTCTGCATCCTCTAAGTCACAAGCAGCGCCAGCTGGCTCAGCAAGAAAAGCAATATCCTGTCCATAATAGGTGTCGCACAGGGCCTCCAACTCACCTGCAACATATGCTATTCAGGAGCGGAGCAAGTACAATTTTAGGTAATGAACAAGACATCATGATATGAAAGTACAAAAAAATGGAAAGTACAGAAAAGAATATGGTGAATAAGTACATGAAAGAACAGGGTGTGTAAAGTACATGAAAGAACATGGTATGTAAGAACATGAAAGAACATAAAATATAAGAACATGAAAGAACATGGTATCTCAGGAATCACAGGAACTAAGTACATGATATATCTCCTGAATGTGTGTACAATATTTGAAAATAACTAAGTATGTGACCGGCTAGGGGTAAGCACATGAAAGCACATGAATGGTACGGCTTAGGACCCGCGTGCACGATGCGGGGTCTAAGCTAAACATACCTGAGTTGTTTCTTAGGTTTGGTCACATAATAGTATATTTCCCCACCTAGGTACAAGTAATAAGAATAAGGAACATGAGCACCAGAAATACATGACGTGTTGCAAAGTGTCAATCAAGAAAGCACAGGATATAATGAAATGCACAAGACCGTAGAGTGTACTTGCCTGGCTCTGGAAAAGTACAGGTAGGCAATAGAGCTAGATATCCTCCTATATTTTAAATGATGTGTACAAGTTGATTAATTATCAATATAGATAGATATTTATAGTCTAGAAACGCCACTAACATACCTTTGGTTTTAACTAATCAACTCTAATTTCTCTTTTTAAGAAAATATAAAACTCAATTATGACTTAAGCATGAAACATTCATCACCCATTTATACTTGCACTTATTAATGTTTTAGGCGTATCAAGACAGTGAACTTGAAAACCAAATCAATGGTTCAAATCACAATTTCAGAGTCTAAATATCCATTCCAAAACATTATAATAATGCAATTATTCATAGGTAATCCCTGAATACTTGTTTAGACAAGATTAGTCAAAAGTAATTAAATTGTTTATGGCTTGTGATACCATACTCTAATGTAACTACCTACCTAGATAATCTAACTGGCAATGAGTTGACAGTCTACAAGGACTTAGTTTAGGTATTAAACATATTTTCTACTGTAATCAAAAAATCATTGGTCTTAATTTTCCCTTTAACTCAACACTTGCTATACTTCTAAGATTCAACTATTGAACAGTCTCTAACATGGACCAAATATCAACTATGGGTATTCAGTTGTTAGCTCTGTGTAGATGCTCTATAACTGACTAACAAACTCCAAAATCAGTCCTACATGTATCCACATATCAATCCAGTAATCTTCAACCTAAACTGGAAATTAGCTAAATCGAGTAGCAGGGAAAATACAGAGAATCACCTATCCAACCAACCCTCCCCAGGTTTATCTCGAACTTCCATTCTCAGGTTAATCTGAGATTTCAATTCTCAGGTCCATCTTGAACTTCCCTTCTCAGTTTTACACTACTCCATTTCACAGGTACACTATTTATTCAATCTTAGGTTCAGCTTATGGCAATTCAGTCCTAAACTGGACTGATCTAATCAGTCCAGGATGTCATTCCTGAGTACACCAAAATAATTGGTGACTGTCAAGTTGTTGACAGCCAACTAGGATGCCCGAAATCCAATTCATTGGCTGAAAGTGAATAATCAGTCATGTCTCTCCTATTGCAAATACCCTTATTCAATAATGGGTTGCATCTACCATTGTATAGCTAACATTGCCCTCTGGTTTCAGAGCTTACCACTGCTCAGTTTCTCTCCCCAGGTGATGCATGTCAGTCCCTTTAAATTATTCCTAGAATGGTTATTGACTTGATCTCAGTGTTGCCACTGCTCAGTTGGATATACATATACTATTGTTCCTAATCCAACTCAGTTTACAGTTTTAACTATCAACTAGGTCACCTGTCAGTCACAAATTCCATCTTGCCCTTAGCTAACTCTGAAGTTCATTACACTAACTCTAATAAGGTCCAGATTTGTAGTAATAGGACTGCCATGTTGACAGTCAATAGGATTGCATCTCAGTTAAAACAGGTAGCATGGTTAACAGTTAACTACCCCAAAACCAATTGATAACTCTTAAGAGTTTAGTCCTAAGAACCAAAGCAGGACATGGTAACACAAATTGAGATGATCCAAAGTCCCTGTATATCCTGATAACTGGAACACTTAAAAGTGATTCCTCAATCTCCAGTTTACTTCTAAGCCATATCCAAGTACTCTGTCCTGCTCTGATTTAAAATATATCAGTCAAGTAGACTGGTACAAACTAGTCTCAACTGAGACAATGATACAATTCAGGGCTAAACCCATAACTAAATCCTGAATTCTTCACATTGGTAACCTTGCTGTTAACAGAACAATTGGAGATATCATACCACGTATCAATATTCAAACCATCTCTACTATCTAAATCAAGATCGACTCACAATTCATATCCATAAACTAAACTATTTGAAACTCCCCACAGTAATTAATGTTCAAAGGATTTAGACTCTAAATTAAACAGAATTTAAATCCCACATGCTCTGGAATTAACGAGCAGCCCTATATAAACCAATTTCTTGAATTACAAAACTACTAAGTTAACTACATTCGAAGCAGTAATTTATACAGGCATGGTAGGATTACCTGACTGAATCTGAACGTCTGATTCAACTTCAAAATCCAGAACTCTTATGTCTTATCCCAAATGTTTAGATCTCACAACCTATTCCCTATTTCCTGACATAATTTGGTTGATCAACACAATTATACACTATCAAACCAATCGTTCAATCCTTAGGAAGGTTAGAAATGAATGATTAATTCGAGATGGACTTACAATAAAAGAAGAAATGCTGCGCTCGAAGAAAGATCATCGTTCACTAATGAAAGGAGCAAAGATGATCTACGAATTAGAGCGAAGAAGGATCAATGGATGAATAGGTCATGATAATGAGATTCCAACAATGCTCACCTCGTTCCTTACTATCCAGAAACCAATCTATTCCGAAATGATCACTGGGTCTCCTATTCTTGGATCTGACCAGTTCGAAAGTAATCAAAGAAATCAAAAGAGATCCAGTCCTAAATCAAAAAATCGATCCAAGGATTAGTTGAATCAATTGAAATCAAAATAGGAGAAGAGCTATCATTCTTACCAGGACTTCTAAAGGAGATAAAGGATGATGGGTTGAGGGAGGATGAATCTTTGGATCATGAATCATCTGATGAGCATTCCCACAAGCTCTGGAATGTGGCCGCCATTGTTGATCTCCACGACTTGATTTGGATCTAGAATTAGTTAGAGAGGATGGGTTGAGAATAGAATGGAGAAGATTATATAGGATCGGCTGGGGGAATTAGCGTGGGAGTTAGGCAACATTTGGGCGGAGAAATGCTCTTCCTCTGACAATTCTGTTAGAGGAACAGAACACAAATGAAAGAAAAATAAAAGAAGAATGAGCAGAAATAATAAGTAAGGGTTAACCCAATGAAAAGAAACCATGAAGTTTCTTTTTAAATGTCCCTAACCCTAGGCTTAGTTGCCAGGCCTTGGAATGGGCTTTGGAATCAAGCCCTTGATTTATTTGACTTGAGAAAATGTTTTAAGAAAACAATTTGAAAGAGTTTAAAGAAAAGAAATTTAATTATCATTAAGGTATTTATACATGAAATATGAATTTTGAAAAAGTGAGGTTACAAATCTTCCTGAAAAAAATTTCGTCCTCGAAATTGAAAGGCAACAATAACAATTCAACTCAATATTAATGTAGGTCATTTATTGAATTAGGGAAATTCTGAATACAGAACACAATCCAATCAAACAAACAAATCGGGGTAGCGCTCTCGCATCTCGTCCTCGCGTTCCCATGTAGACTCCCGAAGAGTGGTGCCTCCACATAACACGGACAAGTGGAATAGTCTGGTTCCGCAAGCGCTTTCCTCCGGTCCAGGATCTCTACTGGCTGCTCCTCGTAGGTCAAGCTCGGGCCCACCTCTAGCTCTGAGTAATCTACCACATGGCTCGGGTCTGGAATATAGCGTCGAAGCTGAGATACGTGGAAGATGTTGTGTACCTCCTCCAAGCTAGCTGGAAGAGCTAGTCGATATGCCACCTCGCCAATCCGTGCTGTCACATGAAAGGCCCGCTGTACCTCGGACTGAGCTTTCGTCTCTGCCGAACCGAATGAATGCCTCTGGTGGTGAGATCTTCAGGAACACTCTTCGCCAACCGCGAACTCCAATGGCCGTCTGCTGCTGTCCGCCAATGCTTCTGCCGATCCTGCGTAACTCTGAGATGATCCCCGATCAGCCTGATCTTCTCAGCTGAGTCTACCACCATCTCTGGCCCAAGCAAAGCCCTCTCACCAACATCTTCCCAAGATAGAGGCGTGCGACATCTCCGTCCTATATAGCGCCTCGAACGGGGTCATCTCGATGCTAGCCTAATAACTGTTGTTATAGGCAAACTCCACAAGGTGTAAATGATCCTCCCATAAACCGTCGAAGTCGAGTGCACAAACCCATAGCATGTCCTCCAGCGTGAATGGTCCTCTCGGACTGTCCGTCTGTCTGTGGATGATAGGCGATGCTGAACTTCAAATGTGATCCCAAGCTCATTTGTAGACTCCTCCAGAAGTGTGACGTGAAGCGACCGTCTCTGTCTGAAACGATGCTCACCGGCACCCCGTGAATCTTCACGATCTGATGCATGTAGAGGTCTGCAAGCTTCTCGGTCGACAACCCAACCTTGAACGGAATGAAATGAGCAGACTTCGTCAGTCTGTCCACGATAACCCAAATAGCATCCTTGCCACTGGGAGTATGCGGTAATCCAGAGACGAAGTCCATGGTGATGTGCTCCCACTTCCATTCTGGAATAGGTAAAGGCTGGAATCCTGCCGGTCTCTGGCGCTCCGCCTTGACTTGTTGGCATACAAGGCATCTGGAAACCAATCTGGCAACCTCTCTCTTCATCCCATACCACCAAACATACTCTCGCAGATCCTTGTACATCTTGGTAGACCAAGGATGAATAGAATACTACGACTGGTGGGCCTCCTGCATCACTTTCTCTTGTAGATCCTTGGGCACACACAATTGGTTTCCGTGCCTCAGGGATCTGTCCTCTGCAATGGTGAAGTCGTCAAGCAACCCTGCCTCTGCCTGAGCTCTAAGACATCGGAGTCCATCATCAAGAAACTGGGTCTCCTTGATCTTCTCTAACAGTCCTGACTGTATTTGCATATCATCAGCTGCCCCTACTCCTGGTAGAACAATCTCAATCGCAAGCCTCTCAAGATCCTCCAGAAGATGCCGGTCCATAGTGAGATACATAGTAACAGGATATTGAGAGCATCTACCACCACATTCGCCTTCCCAGGGTGGTACTACAGACTGATGTCGAAATCCTTCATGAGTTCCAGCCATCTGCGCTGCCTCATATTCAGCTCCTTCTGAGTGAAAACATACTTCAGGCTTTTGTGGTCCGTGAAGATGTCCACTCTCTCCCCATCCAAATAGTGCTTCCACAGTTTCAAGGCAAATATGACTGCTGCAAGCTCCAAATCATGTGTAGATAATTCTTCTCATGGGGCCTCAACTGTCTAGAAGCTTAAGCTATAACCTTCTTGTTCTGCTCAAGCACACATCCCAAGCCTTTCCTGAAGCATCGTTGTAGATGACGAATCCTTCCGATCCAGATGGCAAAGCTAGAACTGGCGTGTCGTGAGTCTTCTCTTCAATTCTTCAAATGCTGACTGGCATGCGTCGCTCCAGATGAACTTCTCATCCTTCCGCGTAAGCTTCATCACAAGCTCTGCTATCCTGGTGAAGTCCTTCACGAACTTCCTATGGTATCCTGCTAGCCCTAGGAAACTACGAACCTCAGCTACTGACTTGGGAGGTGCCCATGCTTCCACTGCCTCAATCTTCTTGGAATCTACAGAAATCCCCTCTCCAGTCACCACATGCCCTAGGAACTCCATTTTGTCCAAGAAAAACTCATATTTCGAGAGTTTCTCGTATAGCTTCTCCTTTCACAAAATCTCCAACACAATCCGCAGGTGCTCCACATGCTCCTCCTTGGACTTCGAATAGATCAAGATGTCGTCAATGAAGACTACGACAAACTTGTCCAAATACTTATAAAAAAAACTTTATTCATCAAGTTCATAAACACTGCTGGGGCATTGGTGAGTCCGAACGGCATCACTAGAAACTCATATTGGCCGTATCGGGTGTTGAAGGCTGTCTTCAGAATATCCTGCTCCCGAACCTTCATCTGGTGATATCCTGACCGAAGATCAATCTTGGAAAAGACCTTCGCTCTACTAAGCTGGTCAAACAGCTCATCGATCCGCGACAAAGGATATCTATTCTTGATGGTGATGTTATTGAGTGCACGGTAATCAATACACATCCTCACCGTCCCATCCTTCTTGGGCACGAAGAGTACCGGTGCTCCCCAGGGTGAAGCACTGGACCGAATAAAACCCTTGCCCTCCAGCGCATCAATCTGGGCCTTCAACTCTGCAGCTTCCTTCTGGTTGATCTTGTAACAATGCTGGGACTTCGCGCTGATCCGGGCACTAGGTCGAGCTGAACTCCACATCTCGATCTGGCGGCAATCCTGTCAGCTCCTCGGGGAAGACGTCGAGATACTCGGCAATAAGTGGATGCGGCAACTCCTGGTCCTTGCAACAGCTCCAAAATAAACTCCCTCTGGCTCTCTTCAACTCGCCTGCTAATCTCGAACGGTGGAACTCCTGGCGGGCTGAAGATCACCTTCCCCTCATAGTAGTCTATTACAGCAAACTGCTCGCTCATCCAGTCGATGCCGAGGACTACGTCGAATTCGGGCAATGGCATCACTAAAAGTCGAGCCCTAATCTCTCTTCCAGCAATAGTGATAGGGCACTCCACCATCTCACTGACTGGCACTACTCCTCCTCCTGTCATAATCTGACAGTTCCTCTTAGTGGGCTTGGGTATGAAGCCGTGTCTATGTAGAAACTCATATGATACGAAGCTATGGGTGGCTCCAGAATCAAACAATACAATGGCAGGAAATAAATGTAAAAGTATAGAACCTGTGATCACATCTGGCACTGCCTCGTCCTCCTCAACTACAGCCATGACGTAAGCACGTCCCTGCTGCGGTCCTCCCCTTTGCTGATGCTGTGCAAACTGCTACTGCTGAGTGGGTAAAGTCGGTCCTCTCTGTGGTGCAGCTGGTAGAGCTCTGGGTGGTGCATGTGGTAGTCCTCCAGCTCCTCGGGGTCCTCCTGCTAGTCGAGCTGTAGCCTGAGCGCAGTCCCTCATCTGATGTGCATCTGATCCGCAAAAGAGGCAAAGTCCCAGCCTCTTGCGGCACTCGTCGATATGGTATCCGGGGCGATAACAAAAGGCACAACTGGTCGCCAGATGCTGTCTCTGATGCTGATGTGCAGGAGCTCTGGCCAGACGGTAATGCTGCTGCTGCTGTGCCTCGCCTGGATCTGAGTCTGAACCCTCTTCGCTGGTGCCTGGAAACTGCTACTGCCTACGTTTCGGTCCCTCTTCAGCCTTGGGTCTGCCTCCTTCTCTATAGCCTGAGCAATTTTGAGGATGCTCGCATACGTCATCGCCTGACTAATCCCACCGGGTGTCGCAGCTCCCTGGTGAGACCCTTCTTGAATCTCCATGCTCTGTCCTCCGACGCTCTGACTAGGTTCTCGATGAAATGCTGAGCCTAGTAAACTCTGAAGTGTACTGTGCAACCGTCATCGTCCCCTGCTGCAGCGTCTCGATCTGCATTCTCAACTCATCCCGCTCCACATCAGGGAAAAACTTCTCCTTGAATAGAGTTTGAAATCTGCCCAAGACATCTGTTGTGCTACCAACTGAGGCTTCTCTCGCGGTACCAGGCTCTGGCAAGGTCGAACAGTCGCATGCTCGCCACCTCTACCTTCAAGTCATCCGGGATCTGCGCCATCTTCAATGCCCTCTCCGTATTCTCCAGCCATTCGTCTGCATAGACGATCCCCTCGTTGCCCTAGAAGACCATCGGGCAGAGGAGCTGGTACTCCTTGGCCGTCCCTGGTCTCGGTGCTCGTGGTGCTGGAGGTGCTGCTGGTGCGGTGCTGGTACTGCCGGCTCTTGGTCCTGAGTGCGTCGACGACAGTCGCTCTGAACTGTGCGGCCTGCTGGCTCTGAGCCTCCCTGAACTGCGCAGCCTGGTGGTTCTGGGCCTCCATAAACTGCTAAAAAATTGCCATCACCTGGGTGCCGTCAAACATCATCATCGAGGGCAGCGGTGGAAAGATAGGAGGCGCTGGCGGAAGCTGATCTGCCAGAACGTCTGGTGCGGGCTGCTCCGAACTACTTGCAACTCCGGGCTGATCCGTGGTCTTCCTCGTAGTGACCATCCTGTAATAGAAAGAAAACTTTGTTGATTGACAAACCCTAAAACCCAATAAACAATATTTTTTTAATATCAAAGCACCTGATAAACCTGATATACCCTTATTTCCCGATTTTCCTATGCTGTGATCAAGTTTCCCTAGTATAATCAAGTCCCCCAATAGTACGCTAAGACATAGGTACCATTAGGATAGACCTGCATGGGCCACCACTAAAAATATGTCACGACCCGCTCCCGAATAATCGGACACGAGTCAGACACGTCCAGCCTTTGTCATTAGACACAACAAAGTAAGATGTACTAATCTAGGGAAACTAACCAGATATCAAGACAAGTATAAAAATACAGCATCTATAAATGTGTCCCAACCAGAGTATAGTACAACTCATAATTATTACATTCCAGCAATGAAAGTAAGTCTACTAGTCTCACAGGAAATTATAAAAAGCTAAAGGTAAACTCTAGGCTTCTGCAGCCTCTAAGTCACAAGCAGCTCCAGCTGGCTTAGCAAGAAAAGCAATATCCTGTCCATAATAGGTCGCACAGGGCCTCTGTCACGACCCGCTATCCAAATTGTTGGACCAGGCCGAGTCATGTCCAGCCTACGCCTGAGATAAAGTGTAGTAAGCTGTTCTAAAGACAACAAGATAAGACTAAATGTGCTAACAGTTCTATAAGTAAATAAAAGTATAAATGCTCCAAACACAAAAGTCGTCTCATATAGTAATAAGTCCAAGTACAAGTCTGAAATATAAAACTGGATACAGGTCCAGTTATAAAATACATAGTCTAATACATGACTACACTAAATATCCTGAGCAACATCACAAACTAGACGAGGTTCCCGCAGGTACATCCTCGTAAGACAAGGCCTGGTCCTCGGCAGTAACTCCATAATATGGGTCACAGAGCAACTCCTCTCAGTAAGGATACCTACAACGTTATCCTGTCAGGACGGGAGCAAGTACTGATTCTAGTAAACTAATATACGAAACATGAAATGAACATAAGAGGAATAAATGGAAACATGGCATCTCATAATCTATCATGACAAGGACACATATGTAATAGAGACAGATGTATATGTAATGTTTAAAACTGTAGCAGGTACGTGATCATCAATAGGTATAAAATGTACTGTGGCACAAGTATATAAAATGTACTTCCGTACAAGTAAAACAAGCGATAGATGTACATACGTACAAATAATGCTGGTGCGCCTACGACAAGGTATACATAAAATGTCAACCTTGCTCGGTACGTACGTACGAATAAGGGGGCATGATCACGTACGCTACTAACAGTTTCCCCATAACCCAGATTCTAATCGTGAGAGATACATAAAGACTGTTCTAAGTATGGTAGTAACTGAAAGTACAACATGTGAAGATTTAACTTGCTATCCCAAGGATCAGCATTTAACATGGTTGGATTCGCAGTTCATTGATGTAACAGTATGTAAAGTTTGTAGAAGTACTTGCCTCTAGCAAAGCAAAGCAGCAATAAGAATGCTATAGATGCCTGGTAACTCGTCACTATAGAAATAAATACATAACTTAGTTTTTATACTAAGTTAAACACTAAGAGACTTAGTGGTGCAACACGACTTTCTGATTGGACACCTAGCCAAATAGTGACTTTAACTTAGGAGACCAATGTGGGATGACACACTACTATAACTAACTTTCTAGGGTCTTTACACTAGTGTGGGGTGAGGTTCAATACGGCTATAACTCAAAATAACACAAAAAGTTGCAAGTCGTAATTATTCAAATAAATCAACTGTACAATGTGTTCCAACAATTTTTGAGAAACAAAAAGTTTAATTTTACATAAAATAATGTGTCGAAATGATCCTTGTTAATTATAGAAATTTATTATTTTTTTGGAATTTATTAACCAGTACATGTATTTTATAAAAATCAGTTTCATAAGTACACAGAATGTGAGTTCTGGTTTCATATGCCAAAACAGTGGCAAAACAGTAAATTAAATACTGTAAAAATTAAGCTAAATTAGCTAAATTAACATAGTATCTAAATACTATTTTTCCAGAATTTTAACAGCAATTAAATATTTTTAGAAATTCAAAAACAGTATGGTACACAATCTGAAATTAAATAATTAATTATCTGCGTATTCTGTCCATATACATAATTTGAACCAGAGTTCAAATACAGGACCCAAGGCCATGAATCAAGTCCAATATGACTTGTACAGGTCTTGAATGTGTGAAAACACATTGGAGCCCAAAAACCCATGCTAGGCTTGGACACCAAATGGTTGTAGTAATAAAATACAGGATTTTAAATAGTAATAATATATTCTTTTTAAAGGGGTGAAAAAATATACTCAAGTCACAAATATATGGATAAATTAACCTTGTAAAATTTTACATAACACTAATTTGTGCAAGGTAGAATTTTGAAATATATAACTACAATATATATATAAATATATAGACATTTATATATATACATAATGGATATATACATATAATAAATATACATACATATATAAGAAATATTAAATAAACTATATACATATATATATAATACAAATACTGTATACATATAATATAATAGTATATATATACAATAATATATATAAAACACATAACACAATAATATATATAATATATATATATATATATATATATAATATATATTATATATATATATATATATATATATATATATATTACCCTGTTTAAATACTGTAAAAATTAACATAGTATGTATGTATATTATACATACTGAAAAATTAAGCTAAATTAGCTAAATTAACATAGTATCTAAATACTATTTTTCCAGAATTTTAGCAGCAATTAAAATATTTTTAGAAATTCAAAAACAGTATGGTACACAATCTGAAATTAAATAATTAATTATCTGCGTATTTTGTCCATATACATAATTTGAACCAGAGTTCAAATACAGGACCCAAGGCCATGAATCAAGTCCAATACGACTTGTACAAGTCTTGAATGTGTGAAAACACATTGGAGCCCAAAAAACCCATGCTAGGTTTGGACAAAATGGTTGCAGTAATAAAATACAGGATTTTAAATAGTAATAATATATTTTTTTAAAGGGGTGAAAAAATATACTCAAGTCACAAAATATATGGATAAATTAACCTTGTAAAATTTTACATAACACTTATTTGTGCAAGGTAGAATTTTGAAATATATAACTACAAATTTATATATAAATATATAGACATTAAATTAGCTAAATTAACATAGTATCTAAATACTATTTTTTTAGAATTTTAACAGTAATTAAAATATTTTTAGAAATTCAAAATAGTATGGTACACAATTTGAAATTAAATAATTAATTATCTGCGTATTTGTCCATATACATAATTTGAACCAGAGTTCAAATACAGGACCCAAGGCCATGAATCAAGTCCAATATGACTTGTACTGGTCTTGAATGTGTGAAAACACATTGGAGCCCAAAAACCCATGCTAGGCTTGGACACCAAATGGTTGCAGTAATAAATACAGGATTTTAAATAGTAATAATTATATTCTTTTTAAAGGGGTGAAAAAATATATCAAGTCACAAAATATATGGATAAATTAACCTTGTAAAATTTTACATAACACTAATTGTGCAAGGTAGAATTTTGAAATATAAACTACAATATTTTATATATAAATATATAGACATTTATATATACATAATGGATATATATACATAAAAATATACATACATATATATAGAAAAAAAATACAGGTCTTGAATGTGTGAAACACATTGGAGCCCAAAAATCCATGCTAGGCTTGGACACCAAATAGTTGCAGTAATAAAATACAGGATTTTAAATAGTAATAATATATTCTTTTAAAGGGGTGAAAAAATATACTCAAGTCACAAAATATATGGATAAATTAACCTTGTAAAATTTTACATAACACTAATTTGTGCAAGGTAGAATTTTGAAATATATAACTACAATATTTATATATATAAATATATAGACATTTATATATACATAATGGATATATATACATATAATAAATATACATACATATATATAAGAAATATTAAATATAAACTATATACATATATATATACAAATACTGTATACATATATATAATAGTATATATACAATAATATATATATATAAACACATAACACATTTATATATATATATATATATATATATATATATATATATATATATATATATATAGATATATATATATATATATAATATATATTAGATATATATATATATATATATATATATATCTATAATATAATATATATAATATATATATATTATATTCGTATTTATTATATAATGTATATTATATATATATTATTATATATATATATATATATATATAATAATATATATATTATAATATATAATATAATATCTATATATATATTATATATATATATATATATATAAATAATATATAGACATATATATACATAAATACATATATATACATACATATATAATATAAAAAAAAAACATATACATTATAATAAAATACTAAATATAATATATATATATAATAATATATATATTATATATATATATATATATACAAAATAAAACAGTATATATAATAATAATATAAAAAAATACATATACATTATATATAATAAATACATATATACATATATATATATACATACATTTTACATATAATATATATATATATATATATATATATAATAAAACAAAAAAGAAAAAAAAAAAAGAAAAAAAGAAAAACAAAGCAACAGAACAGGGGGGGCTCGAACTCGGCCCAAAGGGTCGGGTTCTCGGGTTTGGTCGGGCTGGCCAGGGGGTTAGCCCGCTCTAGGTGTTAGGGATAGGATTCGGGTTTATTATTTAGGTTTTTAGTTAATATTATTAAAACCCGATAAAACAAACTCTGTGTCCTGACAGTTAAGGACACAGGAGTCGCGTGTCCGTGCTAAGCACGACACGCACGAGTCCTAAAATGCGTGTCCGAGCACAGCATTGGGGTCGTGGTGTCTGGGCGAACTACGTGAGTCCGAGACACGCACGACACAGTTTCGTAACCGTTACTTACGTGTCCGACTTCGGGGGGGATTTTGAGCGTGCTGGACGGCGGCTGAGGCGACGTCGCGGTGGCGCTCGGGTGGCGCTGGGCTCAGCTCGCCGTGGTGAACCGATGGGTGATGGTTGAAGACGACGACGACGACTGTGGAGGGGACGGGGGGTTCGTCGGAGCTAGGGTTCAGGCGAGGCTAAATGGTGAGGGAAATGGACGGAGCTGGGCGGTGGATGCGTCGTGGTGGTGGTGGTTGGGTCGGAGAGAGTGAGGGGGTCATTTTATAGGGGTGAGAGGTCGGTCGAAGGGTCTAGGTCGGCCGAAAATGGCGGGGGGCAGCTGGCCGGTCATCGGCAGCTGGCCGGTCGTCGGCAGCTGGCCGGTCGTCGGGGGGGGTAGGAATAGGTTTGCATTAAGGTCCTTAAACTTTTGGGTATTTGCAAATAGTTTCCTAATATGACTGAATGCAAATAATAATTTGTATCCCGCACTTAAAACAATTATTTAATTACAAACTAACACTGAAACAATTTAAGTATTTACAAACTTTTATTAAAATATTTTAATTAATTACAAACTATATTAAAATATTTTAATAAATTATAAAATGGTATTTTAGTTATCAAAACTCATTTAAAATTATTTAAAAATTCTAAAAAAATTTTAAAAATCATAATAAAATTTTAAAGCTAATCATGTCATTAGCAACCAATTAGCACTAATTTAATTAATTTTGAAAACAGAGGCTGACAAGTCTTCCCTCTTTGAAAAATTTTGTCCTCGAAATTCACAAGGATTGAAGACCCTACAATTTTCTAACATAACAGGCAATGCAACAAATGACTAAGGCTATGATCGAAACTAACCTCTAGGGTATCAAACGGGAACGGGTGGTTCCCTCGCAGCGGTTGGATCGAACAAGTAAGGGTATCTCTCCCTCATGTCCGACTCCCTCTCCCAAGTAGATTCACCCTTAGAGTGACGGCTCCAAGCTACTCGTACTAAGGGTATAACCTTGTTCCTCAGCCTCTTCTCCCTCCTGTCTAATATCTCCACTGGCTGCTCAGAAACTGCAAGGCTCGGTCCAATCTCCAACTCTGAATGATCTAGCACATGACTGGGGTCCGGAATATATCTCTCAGCTGGGATACATGAAAGACATCGTGAACTCCTGCTAGATTGGGTGGAAGTGCAACCCTGTAAGCTACCTCTCCGATCCTGCCAAGTATCTCGAACGGTCCGATGTATCTGGGGCTCAACTTCCTTCTTCGTCCGAACCGGATCGTCCATCTAGTAGGTGATATCTTCACTAGCACCATATCACCATCTGCGACTTTCATCGGTCTGCGACTAGCATCAGCCCAGTGTTTCTGTCTGTTCTGAGCTACTCTGAGCCTGTCTCTGATCATCCTGACCTTCTCTGCTGCATCCGTGATCATCTCTGGCCCAAGCATAACTCTCTCCCCAACATCGTCCCAAAAGAGCGGTGTACGGCATCGTCATCTATATAGTGCCTCGAAAGGAGACTTACCGATGCTGGCTTGGTAGCTGTTGTTGTATAAAACTCTACCAAGTGCCGATGGCTCTCCCATGATCCGCCAAAGTCCAGCACAATTCCTCAGCATGTCCTCCAGCGTCTGTATCATCCTCTCGGACTGCCCATCTGTCTGTGGGTGATACGCCGTACTGAACTTGAGCCGACTGCCCAACTCCTCCTGCAAGCTCCTCCAGTAGTGGGACGTGAATCTGCTGTCTCTGTCTGACATGATGCTCACTGGTCCGTGCAAGCGCACTATCTGCTGCATGTATAGCTCCGCCAACTTCTCGGTAGAAAGCCCCACCTTGAAGGGTATGAAGTGCGCATACTTCGTTAACCTGTCCACGATGACCCAAATGGCATCCATTCCTCCATGGAAACGAGGAAGCCCTGAGATGAAGTCCATCGTAAGTGTTTCCACTTCCACTTGGGAATGGAAACGGCTGCAACAGACCAGCTGGCCTCTGGCGCTCTGCCTTGACCTACTGGCAAACTAGGTATCTCGAGATAAAACGTAATACATCCCTCTTCATCCCGTGCCACCAAAGATGTTCCCGCAAGTCACGGTACATCTTGTTAGCACCAGGGTGAATAGAATATCTCAATCGGTGTGCCTCCTGCAAGACTGCCTCTACCAGCTCTTCCTTCGGCATGCATAATCGGATGCCATGCCTCAAGGATCCATCCTCTGCTACGGTGAAGTCATCCAGCAATCCAACTAAAGCCTGGGCTCGAAGTCTGCGAAGGCTCTCATCTGTAGACTGTGCCTCCCTGATCTGCTCCATCAAACCTGACTGAATGTCAAGCACCATCATCTGTATCACTGATCCTGGCCGAACTATCTCGATACCGAGCTTCTCCAGATCTTCTCGCAAATGCCGATCTATCATCAGATACCATGCCATCGGATGCCTGCTAAGCGCATCCGCCACCACATTTGCCTTCTCGGGGTGATACTGTAAATCGATGTCGAAGTCCTTCATCAACTCCAACCATCGTCTTTGCCTCATGTTCAGCTCTTTCTGCGTGAACACATACTTCAAGCTCTTGTGGTCAGTAAAGATTTCCATATGCTCTCCGTATAAGTAATGTTTTCATAACTTGAGTGCAAAGATCACCGCAGCTAACTCTAGGTCATGGGTAGGATAGTTCCGCTTATGGGTTCGTAATTGCCTAGATGTATAAGCAATCACTTTTTCATGCTGCTGTAGGACACATCCTAGCCCCTTTTTCGAAGCATCACTGTATATGGTGAAACCTCCTGAACCTGAAGGTAATGTTAGAACTGGAGCGGTCGTCAGCCTCCTCTTCAGCTCCTCAAATGCTGCCTGGCAATCCTCTGACCAGATGTACTCTGCGTCCTTCCACGTCAGCTTCGTCATGGGTTCAGCTATCCTAGCAAAGTCCTGGACGAACTTTCTATAATAGCGGGCTAAACCCAAAAAGCTCCTGATTGAAACTGACGTCGGAGCCTTCCATGTCTCAACTACAGCAATCTTCCTAGGATCCACTGAGATTCCCTCTCCAGTAACTACATGGCGAGAAACTCCACTCGGTCTAAAAAGAACTCGTACTTCGACAATTTGGCAAACAATCTCTCCTGCCTCAGAATCCCTAAAACTGTCCGCAAGTGCTCTGCGTGTTCCTCCGACATCTTCGAGTATATCAGGATGTCGTCGTTGAATACTACGACGAACTTATCCAGATACTGGTGAAATGTCTATTCATCAAATTCATAAAGACAGCTGGCGCATTTGTGAGACCAAATGGCATCACCAGAAACTCGTACTGCCCGTACTTCGTGTTGAACGCCGTCTTCTGGATGTCTGCTGTCCTGACCTTCACCTGGTGGTACCCGAATCTCAAGTCTATCCTAGAAAATACCTTCGCCCCACTCAACTGGTCGAACAAATCATCTATCCTGAGCAGAGGATATTTGTTCTTAATGGTGATGGCATTCAACGCCCGGTAGTCAATACACAACCGAACTGTACCATCCTTCTTAGGCATAAAGAGTACCAGCGCTCCCCATAGAGAAGCACTAGATCGAATGAAACCCTTTTTCAACAGGTCATCAATCTGCTCTTTCATCTCTACGGCCTCCTTGGGGTTCACTCTATAGCAAGCCCGGAATACTGGTGATGAACCCGGTACTAAATCTATGGTGAACTCCACATCTCTGTCAGGCAGAAGTCCTAGAAGATCCTCTGGGAATACATCCATAAACTCCCTAATAATAGGGTGTGGCAGTGCTACGTCCCCAACTGTCGCAAACAGTTCGGCTCTAGGTTGATCTCCGGCCCTGTCCTCCTGACACTGAATGGTGCTGTTCCTGGGGGACTGAACAGAATACTACCCTCATGACAGTCTATAGCTGCATGGGCATAGCTAAGCCAGTCCATCCCCAATATGATATCATAACCGGGGAGTGGCATCACAAAGAATCGTCCCCTGAACTCTCTTCCGCTATAGTAATAGAGCATCTATAGATAGCT
This sequence comes from Iris pallida, assembly GCA_029216955.1. Taxonomy (NCBI): domain Eukaryota; kingdom Viridiplantae; phylum Streptophyta; class Magnoliopsida; order Asparagales; family Iridaceae; genus Iris; species Iris pallida. The sequence continues at coordinate 1,635,999 of JANAVB010029418.1, read as the reverse complement.
CTAATGGGCACAGGTCCGCCTACCGTCATTACTCTACTGATCACCTCGATAGGTGTAGCTACTAAATGGTATTTATACATAAACTCTAATGACAGGAAGCTATAAGATGCACCCGAATCAACACAGCATAGAGCTAGAAAAGTATACAAATAAATATGACCTGTGATGACGTCAGCCAAATAATCTGGCTCCGAAACCTGCTCCGGCTCCAGCTCAAGAGCTAGACTATACGCCTTCTCCTGGGGTCCCTTCTGCTACTGCAAATATTGCCCAAACCTCTGCTGCTGAGTCGGGAGCAGCCCTCTAGGTCCCTTGGCTACTGGGCATTCCCGAATCTGATCGGTGGCAGACCCACAAACTAAGCACTGCTTCAACCTCTTCTGCAGATGGAGTATCATGCCCTAGTCTTCCACAAAAAGAACACATAGCTCCCTTCTGCTGTTGTCGGGTCCCGGGGCTCTAACTGGCGGGGTCGGATGATGTGGTGTAGGGGACGGTAAGTCTGCTGGTGCGGCGTCGGTGCTTTCTGCTGGAAAGTCGTACGCTTGGACGGTCCCTCGAGGTATACAGAAGTCGGCCTCTTGCAAGTCAGAACACGCTCCTCAATGCTCCGGCCAACTCTAGGCTCTAGTAGTAGTCAGTCGTACCGTTCGCCACTATAAGAATGCCAATGTCTGGAACTAGCCATGGCAAAACCTACGCGTCATCTCCTCAGGGTCAGCAACTAGATTAGGAGCAAAACGGCTCAGGCGACTAACTAAACTCTGCCACATACTCGTCGACAGAACGGTTCCCTGCTGGATGTTCTGGAATCATAGCCCTAGGCTACTCTAGCGGGCGTGGTCGAGAAGAATTTCTTCTTGAACTGGGTCTTGAACTGATCCCAAGTGGCCCTCCCTCTCGCAAATAACGGCTCATTCCGGAACCAAACTCCTGCCAAGTCTATCAGCATAAATTCCGCTGCCTCGACCTGGAGGTCATCCGGCATCCTAACTCCAAGGAGCTTCCTCTCTACCGAGTCTAGCCAGTCATCTGCTACTACTATGCCCTCAGTCCCTGAGAACTCCTTGGGGTTTAGACCCATGAAGTCCTTGATCGTCCCCGCTCTCTGCCGTAGCTCTACAGGTAGTGGGACCCCTGGATCAGAGTGAGCAGTTGGTTCTGTTCCTGATGGGTTGTTAGGAACCCCTGGATCAGAGTGAGCAGTTGGTTCCCGTCGAATATGACGAAAGCCTGGGTAGGTAGTAATAGGGGGTGCTGGAAGTATCGGGTCCTGCTGGAACTGTGATGTGGAAGGTGGTGGAGGCATCTGGGTTTGTGAATTTAGGGAGTAGAGGAATATGGTAGGTGGAGGTGGGGGTGTTCAGTCAACTGGTCAGCTGATTGGATGTGGAGTGTGCCATTCTCAGGTGTGACATACTGGGATGAACGAGTAAGCACCATCTAATTACAATAAAAAGGACTTATAAGGACTCGTTTAAGTAAGCAATCATAGACAAAAAAATCTAATTATAATAGCAAACATGTGATGTATTTCCTATGTTGCAATCCTAGTATTCCTCTAGGTGTTCTAAGCGTCATTCCTAATGTTGTCTAATTACCTTAAGTTCCTATTGCAGGCATGCTTGGTACAATAACGTAACCAAACAATTTATTCAAGACCTGTATGGGCCACCACTAAAAACATGTCACAACCCGCTACCCAAATTGTTGGGCCGGGCCGAGTCATGTCCAGCCTACGCCTGAGATAAAGCATAGTAAGCTGTTCTAAAGATAACAAGATAAGACTAAATGTGCTAACAGTTCTATAAGTAAATAGAAGTCATAATGCTCCAAACACAGAAGTCGTCTCAATAGTAATAAGTCCAAATACAAGCCTGAAATATAAACTGGATACAGGTCCAGTTACAAAATACGTAGTCCAATACATGACTACACTAAATATCCCGAGCAACATCACAAATAGACGAGGTCCCGCAGGTACATCCTCATAAGATAAGGCCTGGTCCTCGGCAGTAACTCATAATATGGGTCACAGAGCAACTCCTCAGTAAGGATACCTACAACGTTATCCTGTCAGGACGGGAGCAGTAGATCTAGTAAACTAATATACGAAACATGATATGAACATAAGAAGAATAAACTGGAAACATGGCATCTCATAATCTATCATGGCAAGGACACATATGTCATAGAGACAGATGTATATGTAATATTTAAAACTGTAGCAGGTACGTGATCGTCAATAGGTATAAATGTACTGTGGAACAAGTATATAAAATGTACTTCCGTACAAGTAAAATAAGCGATAGATGTACATACGTACAAATACAGCTGGTGCGCCTACGACAAGGTATACATAAAATGTAACCTTGCTCGGTACGTACGTACGAATAAGGGGGCATGATCACGTACGCTACTAACGTTTTCCCATAACCCAGATTCTAATCATGTGAGAGATACTAAAGATGTTCTAAGCATGGTAGTAACTGAAAGTACAACATGTGAAGATTTAACTTGTACCCCAAGGATCAGCATTTAACATGGTTGGATTCGCAGTTCATTGATGTAACAGTATGTAAAGTTTGTAGAAGTACTTGTCTATAGCAAAGCAAAGCAGCGATAAGAATGCTATAGATGCCTGGTAACTCGTCACTGTAGAAATAAATACATAACTTAGTTTTATACTAAGTTAAACACTAAGACACTTAGTGGTGAACACGACTTTCTGATTGGACACCTAGCCAAATGGTAACTTTAGCACAGGAGACCAATGTGGGGTGACAACTACTATAACTAACTTTCTAGGATCTTTACATAGTGTGGGGTGAGGTTCAATACGACTATAACTCAAAATAACACAAAAAGTTGCAAGTCATAATTATTCAATAAATAAATCAACTGTACATTATGTTCCAACAATTTTTGAGATAAACAAAAAGCTCAATTTTACATAAATAAAGTACCAAAATGATCCTTTTTAATTATAGAAATTTATTATATTTTTTTTGGAATTTATTAACCAGTACATGTATTTTATAAAAATCAGTTTTCATAAGTACACAGAAAGTGAGTTCTGGTTTCATATGCCAAAACAGTGGCAAAACTATAAATTAAATACTGTAAAAATTATCCTAAATTAGCTAAATTAACATAGTATTTAAATACTATTTTTTTAGAATTTTAACAGCAATTAAAGTATTTTCAGAAATTCAAAAATAGCATGGTACACAATCTGAAATTAAATAATTAATTATCTGCGTATTTTGTCCATTTACATAATTTGAACCCGAGTTCAAATACAGGGCCCAAGGCCATGAATCAAGTCCAATATTACTTTGTACAGGTCTTGAATGTGTGAAAACATATTGGAGCCCAAAAACCCATGCTAGGCTTGGACACCAAATGGTTGCAGTAATAAAATACAGGATTTTAAATAGTAATAAATATATTCTTTTTAAAGGGGTGAAAAAATATACTCAAGTCACAAAATATATGGATAAATTAACCTTGTGAAATTTTACATAACACTAATTTGTGCAAGGTAGAATTTTGAAATATATAACTACAATATTTATATATATAAATATATAGACATTTATATATATACATAATGGATATATATTACATATAAAATACATACATATATATAAGAAATATTAAATATAAAAAAAATATATATATATATAAACAGTATAATATATATATATATATATATATATATATATATATATATATATATATTATATAGATATATATATATATATATATATATATATATATATATATATTATGTATATATAGATATATATATATATAATATTATATATATATATATGTATATATATATATATATATATATATATATATATAATATAATAATATATACAAAAAAATACATTTAACATATATATTATAAAAAAAAAAGCAAAACAAAACAATAGAACAGGGGGGGCTCGAACTCGACCCAAAGGGTCAGGTTCTCGAGTTTGGTCGGGCTGGCCAGGGGTCAGCCCGCTCTGGATGTTAGGGATAGGATTCGGTTAAATTTTTAGGTTTTTAGTTAATATTATTAACCCATAAAACAAACCCTGTGTCCTGACAGTTAAGAACACACGAGTCGCGTGCCGTGCTAAGTACGACACGCCGAGTCCTAAACGCGTATCTGAGCATAGCGTTGGGTCGTCGTGTCCGGCGAACCACGTGCGTGAGTCGAGACCCACGACTAGTTTTCGTACCGTTACTTACGTGTCCGACTTCGGAGGGGGGTTTCGAGCGTGCTGGACGGCGGCTGAGGCGACGTCGCGGGGCGCTCGGGTGGCGCTGGGCTTAGCTCGCCGTGGCGAACCGATGGGTGGTGGTTGAAGACGACGACTGTGGAGGCTGGACGGGGGGTTCGTCGGAGCTAGGGTTCAGGCGAGGCTAAATGGTGAGGGAAATGGGCGGAGCTGGGCGGTGGATACGTCGTGGTGGTGGTGGTTGGGTCGGGGAGAGTGAGGGGGTCATTTTATAGGGGTGAGAGGCCGGTCGAAGGGTCTAGGTCGGCCGGAAATGGCGGGGGACAGCTGCCGGTCGTCGGGGTGGGTAGGAATAGGTTTGTATTAAGGTCCTTAGACTTTTAGGTATTTGCAAATAGGTCCTAATATGACTGAATGCAAATAATAATTTGCATCCCGCACTTAAAACAATTAGTTAATTACAAACTAACACTGAAACAATTAAGTATTTACAAACTGCTATTAAAACATTTTAATTAATTACAAAACTATTTAAAACATTTTAATAAATTGCAAATAGTATTTTAGTTATTAAAACATTTAAAAATCATTTAAAATTCTAAAAAATTCCTAAAAATATAATTATTTTAAAGCTAATCATGTCATTAGCAACCAATTAGCACTAATTTAATTAATTTTGAAAAACAGGGGCTGACAGCCTCCAAATCACCTGATCTCCTCGTTGCCCCCAGAATTTCAAAGTCTAAATATCTATTCCAAAACATTACTATATAATGCAATTATTCATAGGTAATCCCTGAATACTTGTTTAGACAAGATTAGTCAAAAGTAATTAAATTATTTTTTGGCTTGTGATACCCATACTCTAATGTAACCTACCTAGATAATATCTAACTGGCAATGAGTTGACAGTCTACAAGGACTTAGTTTAGGTATTAAACATATCCTTTCCACTGTAATCAACCAATCATTGGTCTTAATTTCCCCTTTAACTCAACACTTGCTATACTTCTAAGATTCAACTATTGAACAGTCTCTAACATGGACCAAATATCAACTATGGGTATTCAGTTGTTAGCTTATGTAGATGCTCTATAACTGACTAACTAAACTCCAAAATTAGTCCTACATGTATCCACATATCAGTCCAGTAATTTTCAACCTAAACTGGAAATTAGCTAAATCGAGTAGCAGGGAAAATACAGAGAATCACCTGTCCAACCAACCCTCCCCAGGTTTATCTCGAACTTCCATTCTCAGGTTAATCTGAGATTTCAATTCTCAGATCCATTTTGAACTTCCCTTCTCAGTTTTACACTACTCCATTTCACAGGTACACTATTTCATTCAATCTTAGGTTCAGCTTATGGCAATTCAGTCCTAAACTGGACTGATCTAATCAGTCCAGGATGTCATTCCTGAGTACACCAAACAATTGGTGACTGTCAAGTTGTTGACAGTCAACTAGGATGCCTGAAATCCAATTCATTGGCTGGAAGTGACTAATCAGCCATGTCTATCTCCTATTGCAAATACCCTTATTCAATAATGGGTTGCATCTACCATATTGTACAGCTAACATTGCCCTCTGGTTTTGGAGCTTACCACTGCTCAGTTTCTCTCCCCAGGTGATGCATATCAGTCCCTTCAAATTATTTCTAGAATGGTTATTGACTTGATCTCAGTGTTGCCACTGCTCAGTTGGATATACATATATCTATTGTTCCTAATCCCAACTCAGTTACAGTTTTAACTATCAACTAGGTCACATGTCAGTCTCAAATTCCATCTTGCCCTTAGATAACTCTGAAGTTCATTACACTAACTCTAATAAGGTCCAGATTTGTAGTAATAGGACTGCCATGTTGACAGTCAATAGGATTACATCTCAGTTAAAACAGGTAGCATGGTTAACAGTTAACTACCCCAAAACCAATTGATAACTCTTAAGAGTTTAGTCCTAAGAACCAAAGCAGGACCTGGTAACACAAATTGAGATGATCCAAAGTCCCTATATATCCTGATAACTGGAACACTTAAAAGTGATTCCTCATCTCCAGTTTACTTCTAAGCCATATCCCAGGTACTCTTCCTGCTCTGATTTAAAATATAGTCAAGTAGACTGGTACAAAACAATCTCAACTAAGACAATGATACAATTCAGGGCTAAACCCATAACTAAATCCTGAATTCTTCACATTGGTAACCTTGCTGCTAACAGAACAATTCGAGATATCATACCACGTATCAATATTCAAACCATCTCTACTATCTAAATCAAGATCGACTCACAATTCACATACATAAACTAAACTATTTGAAACTCCCCATAGTAATTAATGTTCAAAGGATTTAGACTCTAAATTGAACATAATTTAAGATCCCACATGCTCTGGAATTAACAAGCAGCCCTCTATAAACCAATTTCTGGAATTACAAAACTACTAAGTTAACTACATTCGAAGCAGTAATTTATACAGGCATGGTAGGATTATCTGACTGAATCTGAACGTCTGATTCAACTTCAAAATCCAGAACTCTTATGTCTTATCCCAAATGTTTAGATCTCACAACCTATTCCCGATTTCCTGCCATAATTTGGTTGATCAACACAATTATACACTATCAAACCAATCATTCAATCCTTAGGAAGGTTAGAAATCGAATGATTAATTCGAGATGGACTTACAATAAAGAAGAAATGCTGCGCTCGAAGAACAGATCATCGTTCACTAATGAAAGGAGCAAAGATGATCCACGAATTAGAGCGAATAAGGATCAATAGATGAACTGGTCATGATAATGAGATTCCAACAATGCTCACCTCGTTCCTTGCCATCCAGAAACCAATCTATCCAAAATGATCACTGGGTCTCCTATTCTTGGATCTCCAGTTCGAAAGTAATCAAAGAAATCAAAAGAGATCCACTCCTAAATCAAAGAACTCGATCCAAGGATCAGTTGAATCAATTGAAATCAAAATAGGAGAAGAGCTACCATTCTTACCAGGACTTCTAAAGGAGATGAAGGATGATGGGTTGAGGGAGGATGAATCCTTGGATCATGAATCATCTGATGAGCATTCCCACAAGCTCTGGAATGTGGTCGCCATTGTTGATCTCCACAGACTTGATTTGGATCTTGAATTAATTGGAGAGGATGGGTTGAGAATAGAATGGATAAGATTATAGGATCGACTGGGGAATTAGCGTGGGAGTAAGGCAACATTTGGACGGGAAATGCTCTTCCTCTGACAATTCTGTTAGAGGAACAGAACACAAATGAAAGAAAAATAAAAGAAGAATGAGAAGAAATAATAAGTAAGGGTTAACCCAATGAAAAAACCATGAAGTTTCTTTTTATATGTCCCTAACCCTAGCTTAGTTGCCAGGCCTTGGAATGGGCTTTGGAATCAAGCCCATGATTTATTTGACTTGAGAAAATGTTTTAAGAAAACAATTTGAAAGAGTTTTAAAGAAAAGAAATTTAATCATCCTTAAGGTATTTATACATGAAATATGAATTTTGTAAAAGTGAGGTTACATACCGGCCCCCCAACCCCGGCCCCTCTGCCCTCCCAGCCCCCTCCGCTTCCCTACAGCCCCCCCGACCCCCACCCCCACCACCGCTGACCACCGCCACCCCCACCCCGGCCCCCCTCCGCTGCCCTACCCCCCATCGTCGACCCCCAACACCTCCACCCCGAAACCCCCCTCCGCTGCCCAACCCCCCGCTGCCCCCTCCCCCCTGCGACCCCACCTCCACCACCATCGACGTCCACCACCCCCACCCCGAAACCCTCCTCCGCTTCCCTACCCCACCAGCGACCCCCATCCCCACCACCACGGCCCCCCCCCCACCACCGCCGACCCCCACCTCCACCACCACCGGCCCCGACCACCGAGAGAGAAAGAGAGAGAGAGAGAGAGAGAGAGAGAGAGAAGAGAGGGATTACCTGGAGAGAGAGAGAGTCCTGCATGCTGGAGAGAGAGAGAAGTGAGAAAATTTAGGGGGGATGAAAAGTCCTCCCTCCCTCCGTCGGTTAAATTTATGTTAGGGCTGGACATGTAGCGACGGACTAGCGACGGATAGATGGCCGACGCTAGTCCGTCACTATATCCCCTTAGATGGCCGACGGAATATCCGTCGTTTTGTGGTCGATAAATTTTCCACCAATTTTTTTCAATATTTCTGCCAACTTTTGACAACTAAGTGATGGCATAGCGACGGCTTCATGATCCGTCGCTATATCTCCGACGACTTAATGACGGACTGGCGACCTTTGCTCGTCCTTAAAATAAAAAAAATTGTCAGCTTTTCGACGACAATCAGTCTGTACTTAGTCGGTAGTCCGTCGCTATTAGCGACAGACATTTCCGTCGCTAATGGTTCGTCGCCAAATGGCTGTATTTTGGTAGTGAAAATAGGGGTAAAATGGCATATTTGCATCCCGTTCAAAAACAAAAAAAAAAAAATTCAAAAAATCGCCGAACCGGACCTGGACCGGGCCGGGCCGGGTCGGTTCGGGCAGGCTAGAGAGGTTTGACCAGCCCAAACTCGCATTTAAACCGAGCCGAGCCGGTCTAGGCTAGTGGTTCGGGAAGATAGACCCAACCCAGCCATATATGGGGGCAGTTCAGGGCCGATCCGGGTCGTTGACCGGGTTCGGGCCGGCTTGGACCGGATTTGATCGGGTCGGGCTCGAGCCGGGGACCGGGCCGCTCGACCCACACAACAGCTTGACCAACCGGTGCATGGTTCATGTTAATTTTTTTTTGGAAAGAGTTCCATTCCATGTGAAGAACAGGTACGGAGGGGGAGAGGAAGCACTGGACAGCGATGGTGTTGTGCTGCAATACAACCTCCTCTTCTCTCTTGAGACACATATAATGACACACCAACACAAGCTCATCTCTTTCCCCCGTAGAAATTCACAGCCACCACCTACTTCATAACTCACTTTCATCTTCATCTTCTTCTTAGTCTCTTCTACCTCAACCCCTTCCCGTCCTAGTCCCCATCCTCTTCCCCTGGTTGGCATGTAGCAGCAGCTCGAGCGAGCAATAGTGTGGAAGCAACAATGCCCCTACTGAGCAGTGCTCCCCCTCCCCCGCAGCTGCATCGAGCTACATCTCGACCATCAGATGCTAGAGCTGTAGAAATGACGAGCTACTGCTGCTTTGTCTAATCCTTCATCGCTGCAGCAAGTCAGCAGTTGATGTGTATAGAGCACTTTTGCGAGTAGTAGAACAAGTAGCAGTGTAGGCATCCACAAGCACCTCAAATGTTTTTTTCCTGATCCATGCACATAATAAAAATTTAACTATATAAATCAATAAACCGTTCAAACCTGGTTGAACCCCGGCCAGACCTGTACCAAAGTTTTTGGTTCGTTCATCGGTCCGATTTTTAAAACATTGGCAACAAAGAAAGAATCGATCATCCTCACGTACCTCTTTCCTGGGAATATGTTATGATTTATCATTTTATGTAATGGGTCATTTTGCCAATCATACTTAGAAACTGGTTGGTTCAATGACAACCAGAACTGTTTGAATAAGCCAATTAATGTAGCCTATAGGTGGGAAGCCGAGGTTCTGTAAAGCAAGAAATTTTGGAAAAAACATCCAAAAGGTCGATGTTTTGAAAAAACAAAAAATACCGAAAGAAATCATCCAAAGAGAGTTGGGAATGTGTACCGAAGATTTCCGAAAGTAAAACAAAAAGACAAGGTAGGACTTCGTCTTCGTCATCGAGGAAATCCAAAAAATCCTTGTTCAAAGCAGCCATCATAGATGCTATCGACAAAGAAGAATAGCCCAAGTATAAAAATCATACAAGACACCGTAAACTTTGACAAAGTAGACATCAACACGTTGAAATTAGGAACAAGATGAGAAGTCTAGCAACAAAACCTAATATTCTCATACCATGTACAAAGTGGAGAATCCATTATGATAAGAGAAATTTGACTTCTCCAACTTTGTTTACCATATTTCAAGGTCTACCCTACTATCTTACCATAATGCAATTTTTTTTTTATTTTTGACGAAAATCATTTAGGATTGACGGTCAACTCTTTTGACCCAAAACTTTTGACTAAAATATTCCTCCTCTCTTGTTTTCTACCCCGAGATCCCTCCCCCACCCCTCTCCCGCTGCCCCCCCCCCCCCCCCCCCCCCCCCCCCCGCCGTGTTCTTTGTCCTCCCCCCTCTATTTCTTTCCCTTTCTTCGTCGTTGTCGGCAGCAGCACTAGCATCGACGGCTACAATAACAACACGACAACTAGCAGCGGGGACGGTTGAAGAAAGAGGGGAGCGGGGCGCGTACGGAAGGTGCGAGCGTGGCAAGGAGGGGCAGCAACGGCGCGTGCGACGGGGGCAGTCAGAGAAAGAAGGGGGAGGGGGCGTGCGACGGATGCGAGCATGGCGGAGAGGAGTAGCGTCGCACGCAGCGGGGAGGCAGCAGCGACGCACGGTGAGGTGGCAACAATGTGCACGACTGGAGCAAGCATGGTAGAAAGGAAGCGACAACGCACGACAGGGAAGCAGAAACAGCAGCAGTGAGGAGGGGGCCAGGGGTGAGGTGCAGCGGTGGGGACGCACAACGACGGAGGGGGCAACGACGAGGGGTTTCTCGGGGAAGAAGACAACAGTGGGAAGGGTATTTTTGTCTTAAATTGTCCGCATTGAGGAGGTTCTGTTAGTCATGGACGGATTCTATTAAAAGTGGGAAAACTTATACATTACGGTACAATAGGATGCACCATAAAATATGGTAAATAAAGTGGGTGGGGGGTTAGTCAAAATTTCTCTAATGATAAAATAAAATAAATTATTAGATCTCCGACAAATATTTATAGTAAATAAAATGCTTGTGAAATCACATCGCTATGATCTTAAACAATAACTAATCTATTCTCTAACAATTATCATTTCGTATATATTGCTGGAGAATGCAACATCAATTCCATTAGTACCAAAGTCAAAAATTATGTTTATAACCAAAATCAATCTGTCAAAGAAGAAATTATTCAGTGAGCTGGGCTCACCGTACACCATCATTATCCTCCACATGATGGTATGGGCTGCCATTGCATGTACTTTATTCATGCCTCAAGGTGTTCAATGGGCCGGGTAGCCCGGTTCTCGGTTTGAGCCCGGTCCGATGTAATGCCTGTGGTTCGTATTACGTATTTTTGGAATACGTGTACGTATTTATTCTTGTATTGTATGATTTCCTTGCTTAATTTCCTCCCTGGGCTTGGTTTATTCTTGGTTTGGGTTGGCTTGGTTCGGTTTGGGATTGCTCTTGGTTCATCATGAACCAAGGGGTAAACCCCCTACCTACCACCACCACTACCATTTATTAACCCTTCTCCTTTCTCTCTCTTCATTTATCATCTTCTCCACCATTACTTTCTTACCAACCAAGAGAGGGAGAGAGAGGTCTAGGCAAGTGCAACTTGCTTCATGGAGGAACTCCAATTTTATTGCTTTATTCTCTTCCTTGCAGCATTTTAACTAACTTTAGTACTTGGCATTTTCACTTTCCATGGCTAGATTCTTCTAGATCTAAGTTTACTTTATTTTAGATTTTTGGGTTTTGATCTACTTAATCCTGTTATTTCTGAGTTTTGAGGGTTCTATGTTGTAGAGAATCTCGTTCTACCCCATTTTGACCTATGGAAGTTCGGATTTGGGCTCCGGATGATAGAGTTATGCAGCTTGGAAGCCATGGCTTATGGTGTACTTCTTCTCGGAAATTTGGAGAAGAAGCACAGTCCCGAGCCGCATGGTGTACTTGACCGCATGAACATTCATGTGGCAAGTCAGTTCCAACCGCATGCACTATTGCCTTGACTTGACCGTGTGACAAGTTCATGCGACAAGTATTCCCGGCCGCATGGGACCCAGTCAGTTCAGCCGCATAGGGCTGAGGACCTTATCCTGCCGCATCAGCTTATCTTGGCCGCATAAGTTGGACCCAGCCGCATGTGCACAGCCTTGATGAGCCGCATGAACCATACTCACTCGCTGGCCGCATGAGTCCTATATTCCCCAGCCGTGAGATCCTGAACCTTATAAGCCGCATGAACTCCCCCCCCTGTCAGCCGCATAAGCAATCACCTTGACCCAGTCGCATGGGGCTCGACTTGGTTGAGCCGCATGGACTCATTTCCGCCAGCCGCAGGAGTACCCTTGCCCTCCTGGCCGTATGTGTCTTGCCCTTCTCTTGGCCGCATGAGTTCGATTTATTCAGCCGCATGAAATCCCTCTCCTACGAGCCGCATGGGTCCTTAGTTCCCCCGACCCGCATGAATCTCTCCCCAGCCGCATGAACCCGACTCCTTCCCCAGCCGCGAGATCCATCCTGGCTGCATGTGCCTTAGCCGCATGGCTCTTCTATAGCCTTGTATATTGATATTTATTATATTTAACGTCCATTTATATCCTTACGCCTTTTTGTCCTGAACTTGAAAATCATGAATTCATTTGATATGTTTGGAATTGATAATTGAGCATGACGTGATAGTGACCCGTAGTGGTACACTCTTGACATAATAACCTAACATGACCTGATAGTGGTCCGTCGTGGCGCACTCCTGACTAGTACACTTGATATGATAAACCTGACATGATTATCTCGAATAGCTGTTGCGACGGCTACCTGACATGACATGACCTGTATAATTAATCCTGGACACCGTGGGCGATTGTGCTTGTACAAATAAACCAGTCCTGTCTTGTATCATGTCTAGGACAGGGACTCCTGAGTACCACGGTCAGGAGTACCTACTAAAATGGACTAAGGCTAATAACTAGATTAATACATTAGTCATGACGAGATTTCCCAGCTACAGGCAATCCCGTTACCTGGGCACGCCTTGGGATCTGTAGCCTGCCGTCGAGTAGGGCACATTTTCAGTACACTGTCATGTGTTGCACCCTTCAAGCTACCTAAGGGTACATTCGTTTCCTGGACGATGTACCCACCTGAATTCAACTCTAATCTTTTAACCCGGGTAACCTAGATGGTCTGCAGGGCTTGTGGCTGTGGAATAATCTCACTGCATCTTTAGTAATTAGGCTTGTGACAACCCTAGTTAGTTAAAGTATCAAGCCGTAATTCTTGCTTGGCCGTGAAGTGATTGGATGGAGTCTAACCAGTCTAGTTTTGCCCTGATCCTGTTCCAGATTATTGAATGACCAGAATGCTTGTATTTATTTTACCGATAAATGGTGAGAATTCCAAGTTCTGTTCAGACGAAGGGTTACAACCCCGGTCCTTGTTTGGTTTACGGGTTGTAACCTGGTTATCTGAATAGTTCCATGGTTATCTCGTCGTATATCATCCTGATATATTTTCTTTATTTCCAGTTCTTACTTTTATTTATATCTTGTGCTGATTGCTGGTTTTAGTTCCTAAGTGAAGCTTCCTTTGTGGCACTTGCTCTTTCTGGGATCTGACCCAGCTGGTTTTGTGTGGCCAGATTTTGGAGCAGCTCCGGAGGATCTACCGACCTTCCAGCCAGATGGTGGCCACTAGACGGAACCCTGGCAACGAGTGGGTTTATTTTTTGATCTCCACTTTATTGTAAAAAATATTCTTTTGAGGCATTTAGCCGACGAGCACCTGTTTAGCTCGATTGTACTTTACTTACTGTCTGCCTACGGGCTGTAACATGATTGACAGATCCTAGGGTTGATCATGTATGACTAAACTCTTGCTAGTCCTAATATTTTGTAACGACTAGCTTCATGATCAGCTGAATATGTAATATTTGGGACGCCTTACTATTGTATATTTAATGATCATACTTCTTGTAGCCTTTCACTTACTTGCTTGTGATTGAGACACTAGGCTTGTTCATGACCTTAAGAGACTGTTGGCTTGTAGATAAACCCTCATGTATCTAGACAACCGTGACCGTATAGCGAGATGGATTCCATTTCATATACGTAGCTGGCTATGTCTGCCCCCGCTCTCCAGTATTCTGGTTCTGGGGTGACACCCGATCAAATCCGGTCCGGGCCGGCCCGAGCCCGGTCAACGACCGAGACCGGCCCAACCCAAAAGTCGGTCTGGTTGGGTTATGCCCCCGACCCACTAGCCCGGACTGGCTCGGCCCGGTTTGAACGCGGGTCCGGGCCGGTCAAACTCGCCTAGCCCGACCGGGCCGGCCATTTTTTTGAATTTTTTTGTTTTTAAACGTTGGGATGACAAATGATCATTTTACCCCCATTTTACTTAATATTTTTAGACCGTTGGAAGGGTATTTTGGTCATTTTACTGGAAATGACCAAAAATGCCCTTATTATAACTCTTTTTAGGGGTAAAATAGGTTATTTTGCACCCATGAAACCTATAAATAGGCCATAAATCTTCAAAGTTAATCACATCACAATTTCTTTCCTCTTACAATTTATAAGCAAACTCGTGTGAAGAGACGATTTATATCATGGATAATGATCAACTACCGCAGCAACCACAAGATCAGCAACCGCAACCTGCACCGCAACGGTACCGCAACCTCAACGAGGTACCGCAAGAAGTGTTTGAATCTGATTCGAAAATTTGGCATCATTTTAGTGGAATTTACGATAAGCGTCGTGCAAGTGGCGGTACCGAAAGAAGATACACCACTAAAGTTCTTGTTGAATGTTTGCATTGTAGGAAACGAATAAAATGGGTCCATAGCCGTGGTATAGGAAAACTACGCCGACATTTAAATCATGTATCAACTTCTAGAAATCTTGTATGAGTCATTGATCGCAGTTTATGTACTAGTATTCTTATATTAGTCTTTGTAATGTTGTATTAGCCATTAATTGCAGTTTATGTATTAGTCATTAATCACAGTTTATGTTTTTTTTTTTGTTCATTCAATTTTTTTGGTCACTCAAAATATTTTTGGTCATTCAAATTTTTTTTAGAAAGCAAACCATTTTTTTTTTTGGGTTTTCCTTACTCAAATCGGGCCGACCAGTCCACCGCTGAACCGGCCCGGCCCAGGCCCGGTTCAGTCCGGTCCGACCAAATCGGGCCTCGGGTCTGGTATGTGTCCAGCCATCCCCCCTCCGGATTAGCCCGGCCCGCTTTCGCTGACGGTCTGAGTCTGACCCGGACCGGGTCCGGTCAAACCCGATTTGACCTGGGCCCGGGCCGGCCCAGACCGGCCAACCCAATATCTTGACTTATGCCATCAAGTGTAGGAGAATTAAAGTGCACGATGAATTTGGTTCACTAAATAATTTCTCCATTATAAGTACATGGTTAGTGACTTTCACCGTCTTCAATAACTATGCAAGATAAGGTCAAAATCACTGGACAGTATATTATAGGACAAACTTCAGACAGCTTACTTGTGCCCGAGATCATAGAATAATAGGATCAGATGAAATGAGTACAAGGTTTCGATTGCTATCAACTAATTTTCAAAAGTCACAGAAGCACAAGAGAGTTACTCATGCCCAATATGTCTGAATATATAGAAACATCTCAATAAAATTAGGCATCACGTTTACAAGGTTTCAATAAGGAAAGTCACACACAGGTAATATTCCTTGCATTGGAACACCTTTTTACCAAGTAATTAGTACCTGCTAAATAATCAAATGAATATATAAATAAGATAAATATTACTTTTAACATGAAATTTACTACTGAAACCAGTTGGTTTAGTTCGTACCCAATAATATAATGACACATTATCTATTGGTGTATTTATTTCTAACTACCCCTACTTTGAAACTAATTACGCGGACCATCCCTATAGTTTCTATTTTCTATAAAAATATAACACTAACTACCCCTATATTTATAAAATTTCTAAAGGAGAGGGGTGTTGAGTGTAATTAGTTTCAAATAGGGGTAGTCTCTGTAATACTCATGAAACATGGGGGGGTTGGTGTATTTATTTCTAATTTGGCCTTGCATAAATAGAGAAAATATAGACTATGTGTCATTATATTGGGTATTGATGAAGGTTTACCATGAGCCCCAACACGAATAATTTTTTCATGTACTAGTCGAGCAACTAAAAGTCGAACGGAAAGAAAACCTTTATATTGTCTTTCCGGTTTCTATGACTACGTCATGGGGACTCGGTACAAGAAATATAAACTAAGAAAAAAATAATACATAATTGAACAGTATGCAAATAGGGATACTGTAAACATACACGAAACATAATAAGTTGCCTCTAATCGCACGCACCGGTACCTCAAAAACATACTTCCATTAGACACATAAATAAGTTTGTTTGTAAGCTGATTCTTATTTGGGAATACAGCAAAGCCTTGGAGGTTGATTGCATGAATCCATCTCTGTTTTCTATATTAAAGGTCACCACAGCGTAACATCCTCCACGAGGCTTAAGGGGGCATTTGGTATGCGGAATAGTATACCGGGAATTCTATATTCCCGAAAATCAAATTCCAAGGAATTAAATTTCCTAAAAATTATTTCCATGTTTGATGACAATATAATATTCCCGAGAAAAAAAATAATAATAATAACGAAAAAATAAACAAATATAAAAAAACCGGTAAAAACGACAAAAAATCGATAAAAACGACAAATAACAAAAACGACAAAAACGATGAAAAACGTCAAATATCGGTTAAACGACAAAAATTACCAAAAAGCGACAAAAAATGTATAAACGACAAAAATAACAAAAAAGGGTAAAAACGACAAAATAACCAAAACACGACAAAAACGACATAAAATCGGTAAAACGACAAAAAAAACCAAATGCGGCAAAAACGACAAAAACAACAAAAATCGGTTAAAACGAAAAAAAAATGACAAAAAAAATCGGTTACAAACGACAAAAAAAAATCGGTTAAAAAACATCAAAAAAATCGGTTAAACGACAAAAAATAACCAAAAAGCGACAAAAACAAAAAATAATCGATGAAAACGACAAAAAAAAAGGATAAAAAAATCGTTAAAATGACAAAAAGTGACAAAAAATCGTAAAAGCGACAAAATGACAAAAACGACATAAAATCAGTAAAATGAGCAAAAAA